>JAQGAO010000158.1:0-45136 GCA_034697705.1 Ommatoiulus sabulosus | reverse complement strand
ATAAACTCAAATAACGAATAATTTCTTTGAAATTACTCGTTGCAAGTTTGGAAAAATGCCCTTCATGCCGAATCTCACGAAAATAAAATAGTTAAATATTGAAGATATTTAAAATTGATGTAGTCTACCCGTGGTCGAAAACAATATACTGTACCCCTCGGTCACTATACAGTGCCACTTTATACATTACATGGTGTGGATGCCTGTCCCCTCGCCTTTATATATGGCAAACAAGGACAAAAGTATGCACAGCTCGATTATAACAGGCTTAGCTTGGAAGAGGGGCCTGGGTTTGAGCCAATGATGGAGTTTTGGGCATTTATGATTTTGGGACCGGAGTTGGAAATCCAGAGTGGTCGACCCTCATTGGACAATCCTTGAAGCGGATAAACTATGGTTAGCATAGGACCAGGACCAAATCAGCCCTTGTGCACAAGTATTATTTAACCAAGCCTTGTTGATGAAGATCAAATTTAAAATTGATATGGACACGGACGATCTGCGATGTGTTAGAATATTGCAAAATGACAGACTCGTATAACGGCGAATTATTACTCAGACCGCAACTGTCGAGGCAGGTTTTTCACCCAGAGATGTCTTACATGCCCAATATTCAAAATTCAGCGTTCTTCAATTTGAATTCGACATCGGGAGCCCCTCGAGGAACCTTCACCCCGCTCGGTACAATGCCCGTCGGATGTCATACCGGTGCCATTTCATTCTTGCCAACTTATTTGACCCCCACCACTTGCCCCGTTTGCGTGACCCACGACCTCTACCTGCCTGTAACCCATTCTAGGAGCCTCTTGGCCGGAACTTTCAATAACAGATTTGTTGATCCCTGTCCAAATGCAGAGAGCGCTGTCACATTGGAGTCGACCATGAAATCCATGCCGTCTACTGCCAATTCACAGAGAACCGTATCTTTGCGAAGAACTGTTCTTCAGGGATCGCCTCAGTTTCCTGAACTTGAAAAGAATAGGGAAGTGACATTTCCAGCATTTAAGAAACTGAAAGATGTCATTTTGTCCAACGCCTCCACTGCAACGCCATGCTCAAAAAACGATGATGGGAAACCGGATTTCTTGAGTGATGGTGAGTAGAATCTATTATTTTATGCTAATATTCCGGTAAGGAATGGAAGTGCTTTAAAAAAACTTGTACAATTTAATTTCAAACAAAAAATCTTCAGATGCAACGTTTGCTCATGAATATTGTTGTTGACTGCATGTTAATAAGAATTTTGTTGTCGAATAAACGTCTTCAAATCGGAGTAGGCTTGCTTGACTGGAGCCCGCGTTTTAATTGGACATTTCAACCTCAAGTACATTAATTGTATTTAGAGTTGAAAATATTCCTCATGAACCAAGCTACTAAAAATTTTGAGAAAAAACATGTCGAAATTACCAAAAAATCCAAAAACCAAAATTGAATGCACAAAAAGTTGAATTTTATAAAATTAGACAAGATATACATTAAAAAAAATTCGGACTTCATGCTGTGTACTTAATTTAAGAGTAAGAAATAAATGTGCTTAAACTGGCACAAACACTACATCTTTTTTGTAAAAGTTTCCCATAAAACCAACAAAGGCACTGGGACAGTTCATAATACCTTTGTTGGTGTCATGAGAAATATTAACGGTTTTAAATGTGTTATATACGGGAAACCTTTAAAACTTAGTAAAACTTTTCCATAACACCAATAAAATGGTGGTTTATTTGTGACAGTTTAAGCACCACTATTTGCAATTTTTTTATAGAGTGTGACCTACATTGACTTCGTGTTCTGTTCTTCAAATGGTCATAATCTTCAACTCTTACGTTTTTCACACAGACGATCGTGTCAGTTTTTAATAAACTTACATTCTTTTTTTCAAAAGTAAAAGGATTATCAAATGTTGCCACACACGTGAATACCTATTTTTTAACCTCCCCTCTGCAAAATCAATAATCTCATTAAATTAATGATGGATATCTTGGCTTTTTGGTTTTTCCTGTAGATTCATGGACTGAAGAGGCGTCCAACAGCAAGAAGATACGCACAGCTTTTACGAGTACTCAGTTACTGGAACTGGAGCGAGAGTTTTCCTCCAGCATATACTTATCCAGATTGCGCCGAATTAAAATCGCGACTTCTTTGAATTTATCCGAAAAGCAAGTGAAAATATGGTTCCAAAATCGACGTGTTAAACACAAGAAAGAAGAAAATGCGACCGTGGAAGAAAAATGCTGTTGTGCTAGTAAGACTTTAAAAAAGTAATCACGAGGAATCAATTTTAAGTTGCACCTAGAATTATTACATTCTTAGGTTTTGATTATACCAGGTATACTTAATATTAAGTAACCCAAATTATCTACGGTTTAAATAATATACTTGAAATGGACACGGTGAGTGAGAGGTCACCATTTTTATTTTTATGATATTGCATTTTATCCGCTCTTATATTTTGAAAAATTCTACACCAAAAATACTGATTCCGACATCATATTTGTCTTTCGATGTACAGGTTCGTTTGAATTTTTTGTTCAAAAGCTTAATCCTACAGTCATTTTAGTAATTTTAGTTGAAATGCTCTAGATACAATGGAAATGTTGTCATGCGACAGTTGTATGGAGTTATTTTGTGGTTTGTTTCTTTTGAAGTACGCTCGTACTGTACATAAAGAAATGACCCATTTTATCTTCAGCTGCTGTATGATTTTGTATCATTTTGTAACCATTTTGTATTATTGTGTAGGCAGCTGAATTATCTTAAACATGTTTTATTCAATTATATTAATTTTTCTAGAGAAGAGAAATAAAGCATAATTTAAAAAGTTGTTTCTTTGCATATTCTATTGTTATGTCAAGTGCCGGTTGAATCGGTGTGATTTACAACTCAGATTGCCCTGAGTTCAGCGTATTTTTACTGCGTTTTAAAGGGATCGAGGTTAACGCGTACCGGCGATATTGCATATATTGCCTAAGTAACGCTTTAACTCGTTAAATAACTCATATTTTACTTAAATACGTGCACATGCATTGTTTAACTATTGTAATTATCTGCTTATTTAACTAGCACATACGAGGATCAACTTTTGTGCTCATTTTAGCAAATTAAAACAACTGTTAATAGCGTTGCTATATATAATATGTATTTATGCATAATATGGATAATATGCATTTAAAAATTATTACAATTATATTTATAATTATATAAACATAATAATAGCATTTTAATTATGTATCATTGAACAAATTGAATTAAGAAATATTCCTCAGCGTGTATTCAGAGCAGAGTTACAGAATTGCTAATTACTGATTTTCACATGTACCTTTATGCATATATACATATTTGTCGTAACTTTAAATTTATTAATCAGGATTTACAATTATGAACTTCAGAAATATAAAAGAGTTCTGACATTCTTAGATAACCAAAATGTTGAGAATTTTCATTTCAAAATTTGTTAAGATAAAAGCTATGAAAGGACGAATTTGCATAATCTGAATTGATTTTTGTCATTAAATGACACATTTAAGGATAAATTAGCGACTAACTAAGTGAAATTAAAGATTCCGATTGGAGATAGAGCTACAATCGACTATCTTCTTAACTAAAGCGCCAAATACAGTCTCTATACACACAGATTCTTTGGTAGAGCTTCTCGTACAGTATATACTGCAGAGGAAAGGTTATTTATCCTGGCTGATGTGTTAGCCGCCATTTTCAAAGATATTTAGTTGCATTAACCGAATTCCCCTTAGTAATTCATATTCATGCATGTAAGCTATCATGAGCAGATCAAACATAAGCTCCAAACAAATGTAAATGCGGATATCAGATTAGCTGAGCATGAATGGGCCACGACACAAGGCAGATAGAAGCGCTATGACAGGTATGATGGATTAAGGACCCAGTGCCCGTGCAAAAACCCTCTGGCAAACTATCCCATAAGGGTGACCATTGTTAAATAAAAAAACATATGCGAGGAAATCTTTAAGACTGCCTATCACACGCGCAAATTATGCTGGAACTGGAGGGGAAAAAGGGGAATGATAATGTAAGCCGCTTTATGTATTAAATACTGAATCGGTCATGTCAAATTAAACACTAATAAGCGGAATGCTCCTGTCAGGACACGCTTTTGTGTCTTATTTAAAAAAGTCAAGATTTCATAAAAGTCCCATTAATTCCATTTGATATGGGATCATTAATATCCCAGGGTGTCATACTGTTGATGTGCAACGGAGAAGGAAATAGTTGACAACTTTAAAGGGCCTTCGCCATTCTCTGAGCCATTATACCCTTCGAAAAAAAAAACATGTCACAGTTAAAAGCCTGACAATGTGACCGAGGTGCTAGCAGCCTATTTGCACTTTCTCACCCTGCAAGAATTAGCACGAATCTGAAACTACCTCATAGCCAATGATCAGCACGGCGAAAGAAAAACAAATGTATTCAAAAATAAATTTATAATTTTTTCAGATATTTTTTTTACATATATACGACTTAAATTTGACAACTTAGCGTTTGCACACTGCTCTGCCATATTGTACACACTGTTTTGGGCACGCATACCTGTTTCGAAGATTCTACGTTTGAAGGGCAGTTGTTTGGCATGACTGTGAGTACGAGCCCAGTTTGAATTTTTCAGTTTTAGTGCCGTTTTCCTCTCATCAAATTCTAGATTATACATAATCTATAGAATTTGATGAGAGGAAAATTTTACTCGTAAAATATAAGTACCGTAGGCTCTGAAAATGTCAAGAAGTCGTTTTTTTTTCTCTGACAACTCGTTTTGATATCTCAAGGTTGAACTGCGTTACATTTTTACTATTTTCAGAGGTAGCCTATATTTAATTTTGAAGTCCTGAGACGAACATTTGACGTCATCCAGCGCCCACTTTATGATTTACATATAAAAAATAATGTTTAGTTGCTCCTTAAATGCTGGTAGCAATGTAGGCATTTTCGAATTAGATTAATAAAATAAGAGACAAGCGTTGATTGTGGATAGTCGATTCAGTCATGAGAAAGAAAAATGGAGAAAACTTTCCAATCACTCGAAATTCTAACTCGTTAGTAAGGATTCATGAATCACTATTCGATTCCAGAATTTGTAATCTTAAATTTGGAAGGAAAAGCTTGCATTCATATACACCAGCCACTACCAGCAGATGGCACTGCCCGTCATTTTGAATATTCCGAACAATTTAAATGAAAAAGCTCGAAATCACGTGATTTGCATATGAACCAATGCTCATCATGCATGTGCCACTCGATGTGTATCCTTGTCATCAATTCACGACTACGGCGCGATGATTCCCGCTATCTTGGTTTATAAAAGATGCCGCCAGGAGGAGGATCTATCTGTGGCGGCTGTGGACAAAATTGTCCAGAACACTATGAACGATACATTTCCATTAGAAAGTACTGTACTTATGATAGATTCTAAATTCACGATATAATGAAATTTCTCACGCCCAATTGTTTATTTTATCAAGCGATTGCATACATTGAGCTTTATATTGTCACAAGGGCTAATGGGCCAACATGACCGTCTGCCTTTTTTATTGTATTTTTTATATTTCCTCGATGAACTTGTGAGGCATTCCACCCAGGTTTTTTCACGGACTTCTCCCCTGACCCAGACTCTGTCCCCTCAATCCTTTCTAATTTTTTACTCTCGTGAATTTCATATTTTCCCACTGATGCTAACAACGGTTCTGGCCACTAATTCCGTTTTAATGGAATTAGGTTCACTGAAGTAAAGCTTTGCGCCTGTTTTAATAAGCGCAGCATGTCACCCTTTAAAACCTGCCAAAAAAAAAGAAAGGAAAGGGTTGTTGAAGAGGTTCTGGTCTGCAGTGACCCAGACGTCGTCCTTTGCATATAAAATCAGCAGGAATAATTTTGTTTGCCTTAGCTTCTGTTCGGGGCTATAAAGGGTTTTATAGGACCATGAACCCACACGTGCAAAAACAAAATCCTTTTCTGCACGCAGATTCATATTGAAATGAGGCACGCAGAACTACTTGAAACTGTTTAAACATGGCCGTAATATAACCGAAGGGTTAACTCGGATGCCCGTGGAGCATTTTCACAGTATATATTCATGGTTCATGGCCATCCTTTTTTATTGATATTCACCAAATATCAAGTAACCCACTATTTCAGAAATCATATAAAGCTTATCTTCCTCGTGCAGCGATGGAAAACGATAACAAAATTGAAATCAAGGAAACTTTATTGTAAAAACTTACCGCATTTCTGACTTACTTGCACTATTTAGGTTACTTCCACTTGAATTTATTGTTGACCTAATAAAGAAATACACAACCAACATTTTCTAGTCTTGTCTAGTGTTTTAAATATTGATATACTTTAAATGTTTATTTTGACTTCTTGTACGAAGGTACGTGTATAATGAGTGAAACAGTTGCTACATATGTAATGGTGATTTAAAAGTTAAAAATTACAAAAAAAGATTTTCAAATTGAACTTGAAAGAAAAAGTGATTTTAAAAATTGTAAATTTACAAACAAAAACAATTCGAATTGCTCTGGAAAACTACCATACATGTACATATATACATGTATATTCAAGTAAAATCAAAATATAACTTAGACCTTAATCGTTAATAGTTATAACATTCACCGTATTATAAATATTTTAAAATAACTACAGAAAATTCATATTTTTTCTGTGTCATTAATTATTAAAATTCAAAAATGTCAAGCGGTTAAATGAACTGAAAAACTGCTCATTTTCCACATTAAAATCAAATCACGTCATATACCAATTTTCGTAATCTAAGATGGCTAATACTTTAACACAGTGAAATAATAAGGTCAGTGGGGGCATTTTTTTTATTATTCTGAAGGTTCTGATTTAACATTCTGGTCAAGGTAAACTTGAGATGGTTGTGCATGGCTAGAGGGTTATTAATGCATTCGCTGAAAAACCCTAAAGTTGTATATAAAATGAGGTAATAATGCAATAAACATTTTTAGTTAAGCTTCGAACGATTAATAACGTACGTGTTTTGGTAATTAAAATTAAATCGTTCAGTTTTAGAAGTATTTTTAGTGCATCGTGATCGGCGAATGTAATTACAGCGCATGTATATTCACTGTGTATAGTAGTAGATCAATAGCTCGTATGAATAAATAGAGGACATCGATGCATTTCTTTTAAAGCAGTTAGGGAGTGGCAATGGCTTCCATCACTTTTTACACAAACATACTTGTACAAATACAGGATGTACTGTATATTTTACCTTCTTGAGGGTTGAACCTACAGTGTTCATTTGCGTCACGCAAATCATATAGTAAGTAATAAGGTCATTCTTGAATGTGTAAAATGCGTCAAAAGTACGACAATACGAGTAAAAAAATTTAATTTCGGCGATAACAGACATTTTCTTTAGTATTTATTCAAGGTAACAGAACTTAGAAAATGCGTATGTGAAAGGCTACGTGAGTCATGTGTATGTTTATTAACGGGTGTTGAGTCCATGGTTGATGATGTTCAAGTCTTCATTGGTCAGTTTTGAGTATGCATGCACTATATGATGTACAGTATACCATAGTTATAATGAATGAGCCTTTTTCGACCAAATTCGCAGTGAGATTTTAAAAACGATTTATAAATTTCTTAAATCAGACAGCTTTTTAACTGCATTTTCCTGATTTATCGCCTAACTATTGCTTGCCAAACTTAAAATACATGTAAATTCGTTTCAATATTCTGTATAAAGTATTCAAATTTGCTGACAGCCTTTTACAATCCTTGTAAAGCATGTTTCACATCGATTTGGGCTTTATTAAACAGGCACTGCCATAATTGCCAATTAAAAAAATTCTTAAATTACAGTGTGTCATTTTTTCTACAAAATTGTGAATTAAAGTCACACAAAATTTGGGACAATTTGGAATTAGCCAGGCTCGTGCCCATGTTTAACCCTAACGAAATCTGTAACAAAACAGGTAGAGCGCAGACCCACAATGTTGAAATGTGATTGACACGCGCGACTCAACAAAACTCGTATACTGAGACGAAAAAGGGTTGAATAATATAAAAAGAAAACCATCTGTCAGTCTAAAATAACAAAGTATACTGTAGATTTAGCAACGTTTTTCTCTGACCACCCTTACACAATTGGTAACTTGACCATGCAATTCCTACAAGAAAAATACCGCAGTAACCCATTCACGAAAAAATGGTCTGTCTGTAGGTAGCCCTAAAGACCTTTGGAAGCCCCAAATACTGTACAAAGCTGGAGGGGGTACAATACCCTCGGGGCGTAGGAGGTAGCCGTAGTCATAACACTGTTGGCCGTGCCGTGCATAGTAATTGGACGGGAAGGTACTGTATATCGATAATAGTACTTTGATAGGGAACGGACATTCAGGCTAAGGCTATTGGACAAGGTCAAAAGAGTTGATCGACCAAGCCAAGGGTTGATCAACTTATGAACCTACAGCAGTAAACGATTCTGTGATTGTGAGAATAATTGTCCAGAAGCCGTTGAAATGTGCTGCATAATTGTTGACCGTGTTTTTATGCAAAAATTTACAACAAAAAAAAATACGACGAAGCAAATGCTCTTATCCATGTTTAGATCTGCATGAGTTGGGCTGCTTTGCTATTTTTAGGCAATCACACGTGTAGAAACCAGCGCGAATAATTATAAAAATGTGTTTGGAAAATACAAAGTATAGTTGACATTGTGGTTTTAACATTAGCTCAGCTCACGTACATGTACAGTATATCTTTAAAAAAATTCAATTACAGGTATTTTCTTCGAATATTGTTGCACTCTCAGCCGTTCCACACACATAAACGCGTTTGCAAATTTTTCAAAACAATAGTTGCGTGAAAGAAATTAAACTCTATTTTTGAAAAAAAAAGAAAAAAAGTATTTATCCAAAATGTCAAAATATGTTTTTGTTAAACTTTCGAAGTTGATCTCAGCAACTACCCTGTACATTATTTCAATAATTTATCATTGTGACCTTTGTAAATAGCAGGAAGCTTAATAATTTCAATACAATGCCAGACAATGTAATGAGAAATTTAATTTCCAAGTTTTCTTCAGATGTGCATCATTCCTTCAGGTAATGATATGTATATGATAAGTTTTTTATAACTTTAGCAGCGGTCGTTTAATCGTATTCATCGTCCTGATATCATTTCTCTTTCCATTTTCTGTCTAGATTCACTGAGAAAACATATTCGTAAGTTAACCTTCATTTTAAGTGGTCGCAATTGACTCGGGTGTCGTTAACCCTTTCATACCCGTATTAATTATAACAAAAAATTCATTAAAACACATCTGAATTTATGATGGCAGTCGGATGACTCGAGTGCTGAAAATTGACTCTGTAAAAATGACAAAAAAAAATACATGTATATTGAGATCAGAAGTTAACAGACCAGTCATCGCTTCAGGCTATAGAATATACAACACATTCATTATGCTTTGTTGAAAGAATGCATAATTTTAAATTTGAGTATAAATCAAAACCAGCGTTGGTCAACTGGCTTTTCACAAATTTTGAAAGTGATGAAATGCGCCTTAAGTTGGTCAGTTGGTCAACCTTGACTTTCTTCGTGTTTTTCTTGCAACTTTAATCTTTTTTTTTGCTGAGTACGTGTTTTGAATTTGTAAATCAGAATGAGAGGTTAGCCCTTCTTCATTACGTTGAAACACTAGGCTGATGTTGGCAGGTACTTGTGCGATTGTAAAAGCAAGAGTTAAGTGGCTCAGCGCAGGACGCTCGGATATTTATGAAATTACAAAATGCCGACAAATACCAACGCCGTCTGGATACGTAAAGCCGAAAAATCATACGTAAAATTGAATGGAAAGCCATTAAAAGTGTTTCAGGATGTGAACATGACTGTCCCCCATGGTTCCATGTGAGTAATCTTATTTTCAATACAAGCACGCTTTAAATTTTAATGGATGGTACGTGCATGCCTACATCGATATGAACGTTACATCCAAAACATGCTGTAAAATATTAATAGTTAGGCATACAATTTAATATTACATGCAGCATGTCAAATAATTAAAATACTGATATCAAATGACATACGATAATTCGTGTTATACTGTACAAGTACAATAGTTGTATAATGTTTGAATCTGAACAGCAGTTGCTTTACACCCTCGTATAATACGCAGTTATAATCAAGTCAATTTCTATATTCTTTACATGTATCGCTGTCGAGAAGGAATTTGAAAACTATAAATAATAGATGAATTCGTTTGTATTTCCATAATTAACTTCTAAATTGCATTCAGAATTGAGGTTTTATAAATTGATTTTTTTTTTCCGTTTCGAGAACATTTTTAAAAGAAATATTTCTGTAGGTTTCGCGTTTTATTCTCGAATTTTAGTTTTGTCATTATACATTTTCAAATTTGACAGTTTAAGCATTTCACGTGGTTGCACATTTATTTCAACTCAATTAAATAAGTCCAGTGTTACATTTAATTACGGTAAATTTCATGCTTGTGGTAATCTATACATGCATACTTATAAATAATTAGTAATGCAATAGTGTGAATACATGTAATTGGCTTTTTATAAACAATGTAAAATTCTTAACTTCAATGAATTGACCAAGAGATTAATCAAATTCAATCCAAAATTCCCGTTGTGTAATTTGGAATTATTTTACGAGCAGCAAACCACCTTGGGCAAACTGCAGGGTTGCCAGACTGCCGAGAGACATGGCTCAATCAACAAAAAACATTAACATTTTCAAGCCCCACTGGAAGTTTTGTTAAAAGTTTTTAATTAATATCTACAAAGAAAACAGCATAATATTGAATTTTTTATTTACTTATGCGTCATTGAGATTCATAAACCTGTTAATACATGTCAGTGAAAAATCAGCAAGTAATAATTTTACGTACACGTATGCAGTATATTACCATAGTTGAAGGCGACTCTACTTTTTGTAGAAAAGGCTAGCGAATATTTGAAGTCTTTTATAACATTACAAATTAATTAATAAAAATGTTTAAACAGTGTCACTTATTTTTATTCACCAGCTTATAAAACGTTGTTCGCATTATCATGTAATGTACATGAACAATTGTACAGTACGTGGCTTGTAATCCATATTCCTAAATGAAATAAAACTAAAAATTCATTCACCTTCTACAAACTTGCTGCAAAACAATAGTCTATTGTGTTATTGTATAAGACGTGCATGTAGATACGCTATAAAACACCTATTTAATGTTCGGAAAAAATGAAATTCATATTTTTTTCTAGAAATATATTATATTGCATAACCTGATAACTGACCTTATTCAGGTATAGCATCGTCTGGTGGTGCGTGCGCCCAATCTAGGGATAATGACTGTTTTTTGGAGTAAGCACGAACCGATTGGCCAGCGTTTCCATGGAAGGGAAATAACATTAGTCTTCAAGGATACGCCTATACCAGTCTACTTGTACATACTCAAAAAACAGCCATTTTTTTCCAAATTTGCATGTACTGGCAGCCATATGGTCAATTACGGAAACTTTAATTCATTATTTCAAACAGGCAAATAATGCACTACAATTTCCTAATTAAAAAAATATCATTTGTAATAGTGTGTTATTTAAATGCTTTGGCACAAACAAATGTTGAAATGTTATTTTAAAAATACTTTTTTTTTATAAATTCTATCTTAATTATAAAAAATCAATAATAACATGCGCCCCGTAACGTTTAAACAACAAGTTTTTCTAAATAAAAGTTTATTTCAAGGCAATTACAAGCACTTCATTTTTTAAATGTATATACTTTAATTATCCATATAATCCACGAAATTCCGGACATACGAGCTCGTACATACATTCATTTTTCAAGTTTTCTAATACATGGCTAAATTTCCTGGTGCATCGATCTATCCTTAATTATATAGTACAGATTATTTCGAGTATGATGAAACACTTATAACTTCATAATTTAGTCCGAGTTTCAATTAAAAATTTGCGTTAGAAGAAAATATCAGTCAAGTCTTAAAAATCGCAATATTTATATAATTTCCTGACGATAATTTTGATAGCACCGGATAAACGGTGTTAACAATACACCTAAAATGGTTGAACAATTTTGAAGTTAGCATTTTACATCTAATTTTCCAGATATGCACTTTTGGGCCCCAGTGGGTGTGGCAAAACATCCATATTGCGATGCATTGTAGGAAGACAAAGATTTGACAAGGGGCAGCTTTTGTTACTAGGTCATCCACCAGGGTCTGATAAAACCAAAATACCTGGATCTGATGTCGGTTACATGCCACAAGTAAGTCTTTTTGTTTAAATCAAGCATTCAACATTTATTTTTTTTAGCACTAAATTGAAATTAAAATTAATAAGCATTTAAATATCATTTAACACACGTTTTTGATTTATTTATTCAAGGAAACTTGTCTGATCGATACCATGTCAGTTGGTGAAAATATATGGTACTACGGCGCCATTGTTGGACTTTCTGATGAGGCGATTAAAGAGAGAATGAATTCTTACATAAGCCTCCTAAGACTACCATCAAAGAAAACGCTAATTTCAGATTTAAGGTATAACTTGGTTACTCGAGATTCAATTTTACGCCTTAAGATTGCAAATTGTTAAACGTTAGCACAATTGTTCTATATTCCAAAATGCTTCAACACGAGAAGCATGTTTCGTCCACAGGTAATTATAATCATGTTAGATTATTACGTTTTCGTTATGGATAGATGTAATTTTACATAGTGTTTAATGGCGATTTAATTGATACAGATATTAAAAAAATGAATTTATGACGAATATATCCGAAAGTTTGCAATATTGCAAAAACACATCTCTCTGTACCACTGCAACTCATATAACGTATGGTTTTGCATATTTAAATTATTTTATTCCAATGAAAAGTTAATTCAGAAACTAAGAATTTCAAATACATATACTGTATACATGTACAATGTTAAGTCAAGAAATCGAAAGCTTAGCATCAATACAGTAGGTCCCTCAATTTGAAAAGCTATCCATTTATGAAGTGTATGTCATTTCAAAATATATGTTTGTTATTTTCACTTGTCATTTTAACCCAGGTTCACATTAGTGGATTATTTACTTTCTTGAATAGCAGGCTTACAAAAAAAGGGATTGTATTTATTGGAAAGTTGTCGTATAATGTATATTTCATTGACAAAGCCATGTACGACTTCACAAAGATAATGCGATTTCCGTATATGTTTGTAATGTATGTTGTCTTTTGGTACATTTTAGTGGCGGCCAAGCCCGTCGCGTTTCACTGACCATTGCTCTATTGCACCAACCAAAACTTGTCATATTAGACGAACCTACCGTTGGCATTGATCCTATAGTGAAAGCTAGGTAATTTCCTGATTGATGCAATAATGTTCAAGGCATTGAATTCATACAATTTTGGCGTTATTGATAGCATACGCTCTTATTGATAGCATCTGGAATCATCTTTTGGAACTTGTAAATGAGCGTAAAACGAGCATCATTATTACAACTCATTACATCGAAGAGGCTTGCAATGCTCATAGGGTATGGAAATCATATGTATATTACAATAAATTAATTACCAAGTAATTTATATCGACTATAGTGTAAAAAAAGAACTAAAGGATATTCTTACAAATATGAAAATCTCCCTAATTAAGAATATCATTTATATTTGAACTTGTTTTTCCAGGTAGGCATGATGCATGGTGGTAAAATTGTAGCAGAAGATTGCACCGAAAAGTTGATGCGTAGATTTAATTGCAATAAATTGGAGGATGTATTTTTGAAACTCACCGATGGACAAGATAGCTCCAATGTAAATGCATTGGAGGCCAAAGAAAATACTTTTGATATTCCAAAGATTGTCATTACGGAATCGTCTTCATCTGCAGAATTATCTAGTTCACTGCCGCTGGAAGAATGTGATTTAAATGATTTAAATACAGTGAGTCCAGACATCATTTATGAAGACGAATTTCGAGAAGATAGGAATTTTGTAAAAGAAATGTTACGCGAATGTCGTATCCGAAAACGGCCACTGCAAAGCATAATTCTTAAAAATATTTTATTTCTCCTGCGTTTTCAAGGGTAAGATATAATTAGTATTAAGCAGACATTTATTTCTAAAGGTGGAAACACACGAGGCATGCAATACATGCACATCGTCAAATATCAGGCGATTTTAGCCATAGTCCGAAAATTCAAGTGCATTTTCCTAATGATTATAATTAACAAGCCGTAAAACCCGGGCAAAGTTGCCCGGGCTGTATTTACCGATAGCGACGAAGTAGGTCTAAAAAACACCAAAATATACGAAGCCCGGTAGCGGAAGATTATGTTCTTTTATTTTCGTTTTGTACGCGCTTTGTGTCATCACATGACATTAACAGCTACAGTAGAATCTTTTTATAGTGATCTTCAAGGAACCGATAGAATTTGACCATTATATTCAGAAATTATTAAACCCGAATTAAAATAATGTGACCCAATAAAGGGAGTACATTCTATAGGCTACATACATATATTTTTAGGATTGTTACAAAAGAATATACATTATTAGCGTTCAAATGTACATGTACATACAAATATCAACAAACAGTTTAACTTGGTGAAAAATTGTACGTAATTACCGTAAAGAACAAGTGATCAGATACTCTAGAGCAAGGGAAACTTCTTCACATCTCCCTTCATCATTATAGTCGATCCCAAATAGCATTGAACATACCAAAACCCCCCCATCTCTAAAAGCAGATTATTATTAAAACCAGCATCACAATAACCACAAAATTTTACATGCACTCCTATGGGAAACCAAACCTCCTTTGCTTTTTACATCATAATATCCGACCTATCGTTATTTCCGGAATTGTTTTAACTGTATTCTACGGTATATGTATGCGTCCACACTTGGAGGAAACATAGAAGAAGTTGATATTTGTTTTATTACGATCCCACTCAATTATAATAAAAACATTCGAGCGAGAAATTGGATTTTGTATAAAATGCAATCATATTTTATTATAATATGATTTTTCGGATGTGTCTAAAATGGTCTAAAATTGGACTACAAATCGCCTCGACTCTTTCCCCTACTATTTGTCTCTAAATGTTGGTTCTCATTTGCAGGGCGCTGCTGTGCTTAATACTTCTTCCTTGTATAGGCATGGTATTATTTCATTACGCATACGAAGGTCCGATCAATGTTCTTGAAATGAAAGTGGTCAACGAAGACAGAGGAGACATGGGAGAAAAATTCATGTCACTTCTTGATCCAAACGTATTAATATTGGTACGCAAATTTAACGCATTTAAGTTTTTTTTCATGTTACCATGTACATATAGCATGAGTTAGACAATGATGAGAACAATGTTCCACGTAACAAACTGTCCCTTGTGAAATATATGTATAGTCTCAGGTGCTTCAGATTAAAACGCATTGAATACAAAGGAATTTGATTCATTCTTTTATGTGTTCAACGTTAATGTCGTTTATAGTAACTTACCTGAATCTCTTTCGTTTATGGTGTTTATGATTACTATTATATTAGAAATCCTTTGGATCGCTGATGGAGGCAAACAAGATACCGGATGATCATTATGGAATTATCCATATCCACGGAAACTTCTCAGATAATATACATGAAAGGTACATTCAGAGTTTGATATTGTACTTTCGTAAATAGATGTTGTACTTAAGTATGCAATAACGGTCGTTTTCTTTTTTAGATATTTCAATGCATTTTTTCAAAGCAAGGAAGTATTAGAGGCTAAAGATATTCAAGTCTACATTGATAACGCATGCAAGTATTTTGCTTTGAAAAATACGGAATCAAAAATGATCCGATTGTCTCATTTGCTAATATTGTTTTTTTACAGATTATCACATCAAGATACGCGTTGTTTATCAAATATTAAACACATATCACAAACTTGTGACATCACTGTCTAACACTTCATTTGCTGAATTGCCTGTCCTTGTAAGTAGAATAATCTGAATGCGTACCTTATACGTGTATGCGATCTAACTATTTATAAGTTAGTAATATTCGTTTATTGTAATTTTCAGTTTAACAGGGACCTTTACAAATTTCTAGAAAATCCAACATTCCGAGTGGCAACTTTCAATACTATAACATTGTAAGCACAGCTTCAAATTTCTTGAGTTGAAAACTTTCATATAAGTACACTTGTATAACGAAATGATAAATTACCAGAACACTTCAATGACAGGCACTCCAAAAAACTTGTCCATCAGCTGTTTTTTCTACATGACAAAAATCGCCACCCAAAGACCTATATATCCCTTGGGTTGCACGTATTATCAGAAAACAACTACCTGGGATGGATGGAATAAATATAAAAAATTAACAAAAGACAATAAAGCAAAATATTCCGTATTTTAAATTCTATTTAAAAAACTATATACTTTAATTTTTTTTTTGGATGACCCAATTTTTTTTAGCATTTTTATTTTAACTGCAATAAATCAAAATGACTTGATACAGTACGTGCATTGTACTGTTAATTGGATCCTTATTATACGGTGTTGCAGAGAAGTGAAGTTTCCATGATATAACAAATAACATTTGTTACTTGACAGCAACTTAATAACTATGCTTTTCTTTTGCATTACAGACTTATTCACTTTATTGCTTTAGGTGGAACAGTATTACTATTATTTGTTGAGTTGAAAAAGGGGTATATAGAAAGAAATTTCGTTGCTGGTAAGTCAATTACATGCATTGTTTAAGGGACTTATTAAATGACTATGGCAGTTATTGGTTGATAGTTAGCATTGTCATCGACTGCCATTTATGATAAGGTGGGCGATGAGGAGAATTTTTGGCTTTAATCTGCCTTTCTGAAAATCGGAAAATTTACTATTGCTTTTAAAATCAGAAAATTTCGTTGCACATTAACCATCATTTTACGCTTAATTTAATTTTATTTTTAATCTAGGCACTACCTCTGCGGAGTTATTTTATGGCCTGATGACCGTCCAATCTGTAGTCATATTCATCCAGGCGTTATCTAATACCGTTCTTTTCGTAATATTTTACCATGAAGATATTAAAGGATCATGGATTTTGATTTTCCTCCTGTTTTTTACAGTAGCACTATCTGGATCTTTATTCGGTATGTTTATAGCTATATATTTAATTTTAAGACCTGTCTAACTTAATGTTCACCGATTGAATTTTTTATCGAAATACTTTTTGTTTTTATAGGACTTGTGTTATCCGTGTCCATTGATCAAATTTATCAAATCACTCTTATTGGAGTTTTATTAAGCATTTCAGCTGGCTGCACAACTGGTAAGTCTTGCTTTTCGCTAATTGATTTGTAATATTAAATACAGATATGTTGCAATGTAACTTGTACGTCATTTCTTTCCATTTGTACAGCTGCATATTACCCTGTGGAAGCAATGCCCTATTTCTTCCAGTATTTCTGCAAAGCAACTCCATTATATTTCCCACTTCAAGCTCTGAAAGCTGTTGTACATCATGGTTGGGGTTTAACAAATCTTACAGTGTTGGCTGGATTTCTAATTTCATTTCTTTGGATGGGCATTTTCATGATACTTTTCGTGGTTCTATTTAATTCAATTAGAGTAAAAGGCCATTGAATTGAAGGGAAGAATTGTAAAATACTAATTCAAGGATTTTTTGAGTTAGAATAATTCATAAAGTAAGAAATAGGCCTACGGGCAAAATTACTGAAATAGGGCTAGAATATATTTTATTCCGATATTCATCATCATCATCATCATCATCAATCATGAACGCAGCGGTTTTTAGCATTTGGCACAAACTGGAGATGTTAATCGTGTTGTCGGTTTTTTGTAACAGGCAGCTTATCGCAACTCATCTGTCAATCTTCGCATTCACACATAAATCGTGAACTTTTACTTTCTTGTTTGGATTCTTTAGTATTAAAACTATAATTAGGAGATGGCCAACAAGTGATGTTAAATGATGCACTGCGGTTTTAAACCAAGATTTATAGAATAAAGTAAGCGTACTTTCGTACACCATATTGTCATGCCTATTTAACCTGAGAATCCCGGCGCTAAACTAATTATCATTAGCAAGGTGAATTGTCTCAAGCTAACTTAAATTATTTAAATGATGTTGGAAAAGTACTGTAGTTTGCCAAATCAGTATCATTGCTGGGTTGAATTAACACTTGATAATTGTTTATTAAGCATTTTATTTCGATATGCTGAATTGAAATAAATTTGTTTGCTTTGCAATATGAATTTGAATCACAATCAATTTCAATAGAAATGTGTATGTTGCTGTGCCTTATCTTTGTAGCGAATGTTATGTTTATTTATTCTCATTGTTTTTGAAAATTACTTTAAAATGCCTAAAACCATAGCGCTTAATAACAAATCGGGAATTTGCTTGGAACAAATGTTATTTCACAGTCAATTTATATTTTGTTTACGAGACTTACTTCGTTATTTATGTTTGCTAACACACATTATGGATAGAAATATAACACATGTCACTAAATCAAGGTTATACAAATTGCTAAAAGGTATCATAAGTTATTGCGTGTGGGCTAATAGCTTACTAAATGGAAAAGTTTATCATATTTATTTTTTAAAAAACCGGTTTTTTTACTTCAGTTAACCTTTTCCAGTAAAAGCATTTCTTTTTTATCAATGAAAACACCGAAATGTATTTCATAGATTATTGGACATTTTAATAAAGAGAAACTACAATTGATCAATTTCCATTAGACTCCATTAAGTAATGGCTTAGCATTTGAGCAAATTTTACATTTTATGCTCACATGGGGGAAAATGTAAGGTAAAAATCATTTTTTCAACAACGGATGTTATTTACGAAGGGCATGAATTAAGTCTTAGCTGAATATAAAATTGGCCATGGTGCAAAATATATTGTGAAATATTTTACCGTCGAAAGTTATAACAGGTCCAAGGCTTTGTCAGTCTGAATTAAATTAATAGAATAGAATAGTCATTGTGAAACATGGCTACAGAGAGACCTGTTATTACCAGACATGCTTGGGATAGGGAATTTATACGTCAGGGACATATTTTTGTCACATCGTCAGATTTTGACGTTTTTACAAGGAAAATCACTCCATTATCTACGTTGGAGAACAAATCAAATTTAGGTAGAGTATGTTATTGTTTTTGTGATTGTTGTGTAAATAAATATAATGCTTAAAATATACTGTATACTACTTTACTATTTTTAGAAAAAAGAGATTTATCTGTCAAGAATGGGAGCAATAATGGCATCTTTAATGGATTTTTGGAAACGACCACAATATCAGCGATAAGCCAAGTGAAATCATCAAGTAGTGTTTTCGTAAAAGCAGTTTGGATCATTCTGTTTGGCGTTGGATTAGGAATGTCAATATTTCAGACATATATGCTAGTAAAAAGCTATTTGAGGTAAGTACACGTTCAAGAAATTCGTGGATACGATAGGACACGTTGAATTAATTGATTATCAAAATAAAAATGACAATGATGATTAAATGATATGTATATAATATTCATTCGCGTGGTATTTTAAGTTGACTTCATCAATGATTAATGACTATGAACACGATAATCCTCTTATTATATTTATATACAATTGTATATTGTTAACTTATATTTATAACAAATATATATTTCTGTTTTAAAAAATACTAAGTACTGCATTTTGAGATCGTGAAAAAATGTATTTACCATATTTTATATCTACTATTTTCATTTATCCAAATTATTTTGTACTAACACGTAAATAATGACTATGAACACGATAATCTTCTCATTATATTTATTTATATTTTTTAGTTTTATTTATAAAAAATATAAATTTCTGGTTTAAAAAAACTAAGTACTGTACATTTTTGAGATCGTGGAAAAATGTATTTACCATATTTTATATCTACTATTTTCATTTACCCAAATTATTTTGCACTAACACGTAAATTTAGATTTATTACATAACCTATACTGTATACGGTATTTTTTCCACAAATAGGCAAGGGCTCTTTTTTAATTTGTTTACGTTAAATTAGAACAGTATCACCCCAATTACATATATTTGATGGCGTTTATAGCCATTTACTTTTCCTGTTTATAATAGATTCTCTGTTGTTGAAAAATCCCACAAAGAGCTACAATATCCAGTGGAATTTCCATCGGTTACAGTCTGCTCGAACTTGCATCTGCATTTGAATGAACTTGCTTTGAAAAGTTCCATCGTGAAAGAGTGCTTGAAAGGATTTAGATTGGAAGTTAAGGTAATTATCAAGAAAGGTATTAATTTTGAATTGGAATAATTATCAAGATATTACCTGCTCATCTTTCGTTCGGCGTTACAAATTTATTACTGGAATTCTCAGTTTACATCTATTTATAGTATCTGCATGAGTTATTGAGCAATTTAATTAAGGTTGACACTTTTGTTGCATCGAGTTACATCGAATTTGTTATGATTAATGTTGTGCAAAGTATTTTAGATTATAAGTTGATTATTTATAAAACTTTCATATAATATATCGACAAGTTTAAATATTATGATCTCGTTTACTGTTTATAGATAATGGCAATAACTTTCTGGGATTGCTATCTGTTCACTTAGACAGTATATCTATCTTCAAAAATTCCTTTCAGAAACGATCACTACGTGACAAATTTTATGAATCTCAATACAATACTCTTGTTATATATGAGGAGGTCGAAAAATAAAATTCCTTGAGTAATCTTCAAAATATTTTAAATATGAAAGTTAATGTAATTTGCAGTTAATGTATAATCTAGGTACATTAATTATATTCGTATTATTATTCAAACAGTTCATATACAAGTATATTCATTCATAAACTTTTTTGTTGTTTATGAATGTGTATAATATATAGTTAGGGTCTCTGGTTAAACTGGAGCCTGTTGTAATTAAACAGTATTTTAAAATGCATTTCATGATTAATATGTTTTCAATGATTGGAGGGTTAAATTTTTCTCTATTTTTCTGTATATACTGAAGGATGGCGAAGCCCTACCAAATCCAGGTGATGTTTTTCAAATGACATCCCATTGCCCTATAGAAGCCAGGAAATTGATGAGCGTCCCTATTGAGGATCTAGTGTTGATTTGCCAGTTTGGTGATTTGGATTGCAGGTAAGCATATCAAACATCGATATTTCATATATGAGCACTGCAATTTGAATGTTATAATAGGGCCCATTTGTTAGGTGAAGCGTTTCTATTTAATTTTCAATGATTATAATCGGCTTTCTAAATAATTAGAAGCGTTCTTCTGATGACCCATTCGTTGCGATATGGCAGTTGTGCCACTTTCAATCCATTTTTCATGCAAAGAACGGTTCCGAACTTCAAAGAGAAAAAAGGTACGCACGGCATTAGCATTAACGAGAAAGCCAATGTTCTGTTTTCTTAATTTTCTTGGTATTAGTTTTCAGAATATTGTTGCAGACGTTCGACATGGAAAATTACGTTGACCTTAATCACGAAACAAGTGTCATAGCTTTGATTCATGCCGCAGACACTGCCCCAGTAATGGATGAAACAAAGCTTATCCAAATGTTGCCAGGAGATTGGTGGGAGCTGAATGTAGCCAAGGTAAATGTTAGCTCTGGTATTCTATGACATCAGTTAAATAGTTTGTTGTAAAAAGACGTTTTGATTTTAAGAAAGCCTTCATTCGAATGCCCGCGCCGTACGCGAGTGAATGTGTTGAAAGGGATTCTCCAGAAATGCAATGGCTTAGCCTGTATCACAGTGAAGAGATACCATACTTGTATACAATGGAGGTTGGTAAAAACGGCACAATATCAACAGTAAATTCGTACTAGACGGTGCAAACTGAGCTTACTGCATTTATTTGAAATGGATAACTACAGAAAACGCAAATTTCTTATGGGAAATTTTACTGTGTGTGCCATATGATGCTGGGAATAATGGAAGATTACAATCAGCAAGCATTGGTAAACATAGAAATAACACCATGAGTTGATTTTTTAACTTGTTGAAATTAGAAAGAATTGAAGATTTCGATTGAACTTTTAATTCAATTAATTTTCTAAGAGTTTTTGTTTCATATATTCTGAAATTGTCATCATCTTTAAACATGGTTTACAGTTTTGAATGGAATCATTGTGTAACATTCATATATCTTAGGCGTGTACAGATTCCTGCCTACAAAATCTTTCGCTGACTTACTGCAATTGCTATAAATCAGCTGTTCCTATACAAATGTTGACTGGGGAGAATGAAACTGAATGCCCAGGTTAGAATCTGCAAACAATTTAAGAATAGTACGTGCTTGAAATTCATTTATGACTAATTTTACGAGTAATCCACATATTTTGTGCAGTTTGTAGCATCATCCCAAAACATGAATTGTTAAATATATGTGGATGCAAGCAACCATGTTTGTGAGTATGCTGTACATTTCCAAATTTACAATCTTACTTCAAGCATATATATGTATATATTTTTACAAATACAATTAACAGGAGTAATGACTATATTGTGCATCAAGTGAGAAATCCTTATAAATTTGAAGAAGGGGAATTTCAGGTTAGTTTAGCCATTTTATCTTGATAGTGGTACCAAATTCAATTCAATTGAAATAAATGATGTGTTTCTTACCTTTGCAGAAATCGTTCATTGCTCAACGCTCAGATAACAAAGCCATCAAGTAAATATGATTTTTTTATCTTCTTTAATATCATATGTGTAAGACAGGGTCGTACAATATGAGAAACAAAATATCCATTTTATCCATTTTTGACGAAAAATTAACAATTTCTACATTTCACTATCAAATGCTAATGTTGCATTTTTACTAATCATTTATTTAACTGAATTCTACATTACATTGGTTCAGAAGCATTTTTATTTCTCCACTGCAATGCAACCAGATACTGAACTTAAAAGTAAAATTATATGAATTGAAAATGACCATAAATGGGACTGATACTTTAGTAATTAGGTAGAAAACACTAAAAGATAATAGAAAGGACTAACAAGTCCACTAAACCATGACATCACTGCCATGTGTGTGTTGTCTATCATGTGTAAAATTCTTAATTTATGTTTTAGTTACTCATCTGTAACTGGATTTTCACTTGATATAATGTCAAATTTTGTTGAAATCATCGAAGAAGAGGCCGAAACCGATGTAAGAATGTAGTTTTATGCAAGTAATTTATTAGCGGGGAAATTGATAAATATCAATGTTTCTAGATTTCAACCTTATTGGGATCCATTGGTGGAGTTTTTGGTTTGTGGATTGGCTTTTCTATGCTGTCAGTCTTTGAGGTCTTGAGTGCCCTTGCTGGTTTATTGGTCAAATTTTGCAAGAAGTCCTGCACATGATCTAGAAAAACGAAACTCGCGCATTGAAAGTTGCTTTAGTTGTTTTATCTGGTTACATGTACTGTATGAACTACAGTAGTTCTATATTTGGAAAAATAGTATATTTATACGAAGCGTCAATAAATGCAAGTTTCGTATATTTCAAGTTTAGATAAAATACGAAAAGTTTTACCGTATACTTTAATAATAGATATTTCATTGTGTCTGTAAGTTACGTAATTATTGAAACTGTTAATGAGATAAAAATACAGAATTTATATGATTTAAAATATATACTGCACCATTTCATGAATTATAATTTTTATTCTGTAGAAAACGATGTTTTGCTTTGTCATGCAGAAAAATGTATTTTAATGCCGCACTCTTTTACGATATGCATGCTATCATTTCCTGACTTACTTGTATGTCACGCAGATGTTTAAAAAGTAAAGTTAACACCTTCAAATGGAGAATTGATTTTTGATTAGTTTTCAAATTGCATTCAAAGAAAATGCTTTTATCAAAGTTCTAACACTCAAACTCTTTTAAGAAACTCACAAATATAGGTTTGCTGACATACATTATTTAAGTTTGTCAAATTTGTCTAGATCTGCCACGTTGTCATGACAGCCTGTCAATATGCAAGTAGCTTGTGCTGGCTTAGTAGATATCCGTGATTTTCAGACAATACATTACCGGAGTTCAACTTTTGTTTCTGTATTGCTATTAACTTTTAAAAAATAAATATTGTAAATTAACGTTGCATATATACATGTAAATATACACGTTACAAAAATCAGGCTTAAATATCTGCTCTATAAATTACAGTCGACAGGGGAAAAAAAGATACAATAAAATAAATTAACCTATGAACAAGAAGTATACATTCTTTATTTGCAGAAACTATGAAATTAACATTGTACAAAATTGTAACTGAATTGCAAACAAGTGGGTTCGATGGGGAATATGCCATAACAACATTGTGCACACATGGTGTACTCCAATTATTTGATTAATTACAGAACATGGAGACATCTTGCCATTGATCGCACTTAAGACTACTGTTTCATACGAAGGAAATGGCTTGCTTGAGAATTGAACATTTGTTTGTATAGCAAACTGACGACTATTATTGTTTGCGACCAGTTGTAACCCATTTGGATAGTGTCACAAGTATGCATGCACAGGTATTACAATTTGTAAAATTATTGATACAATAGGAAACCTTAGTTTAGAATGGGTACACGTCCAATGGGTAAAAAAGTGGCCTATAAGGCTATGGGTGCGTTAATTACAATCAAAACGATGGCGTCCAGGGAATGTTGCTCACGCCAAACAGTACAGTTCAAAAATGTTCCTAAGTGAAATTTTTGTTTTTATCAAAATTAGATTTTGACCAACTTTTCTTAAAAATATGACTTCTCATCTGGCAGTTGCAAGCAACGGGTAAACAGCAGGCTAATTGTTTGGATATTTAATTGCTCAATTTTTGTATCACTATTGCAGGAAGCTAAGAAGTTGGTTGCGGATTTATGAAAGCGGAATATGATTACTGAACATTGGCATAACTTGTGCTGAAACGTCTGCTTGGAAGCACACATTGAATATAATGTTCGAAACTGGGTGCACAAATCGCACGCAATAAGCTTATATAATCAAAACATGGAAGGCAGTGTTTAAAAAGACGGCCATTTTAAATATTTGGCTATGAAGCTAACTCTGCCATTCTATAAGAGTTAAGAATTACATCTACCACTAAGGGGCAGGAACATCATTTTGGTCAAAGCTCAATTGATACTAAAGGCAAATCCCCTGATCTTTCCTGGACTTTGACATCTGGAGGAACTCGCGCAAAAGGACGAGTTTGGCAATTAAAATAGACGGCAACATTTTTCTCATCTTCAAATAAATTTGAAACAAAGCTATGGTATACGTGTACTACTGTAGAAATACAAAAATCCTGGATTTTGCAGTAACGTCGCGTTATACAGTATAACAATGCCATTCTGAAATCACAAAATTAAATGCACGATCCCTGGAGCAAATTGGGATGGCGCTGTTATGAAAGGATTTTAATGGTCAATAATAATGTCAAAACAGGAATTAAAAGATGGGTGCATGGTTGGTTTCGTTGAAGATTGATGTGCGTGATTATATTTCAATTTGGTAACAAAGTGAATAATGAGACAGACAAGATTAAAATCAAAGACAGAAGTCAACAAAAAGGTTAAAACTAATAAATAGGTACTGTAGACGTGTTTTTATAACTTCATTCGATTTCCCTTGTCCTTAATTTTGACCGATATATCGCAACGATATTTCAACATGCTTGCTCTGATATTAACATTTATCATGTACAACTTAATGTGTAAAGAATATAATATAGAAGTTATATTTGAAAATGAATATTTTTCAAAATATTGATTATGGAAGGGTTACGCTGCTAGATTCATTTATCCTGACAATTTACAAACTAGTTGGCTTCAATCATTGTTGATCGTAATGCGCATGCTCCGTCTTGTATTACTGGTACAGTCGAACCTCGTTAAGATGAATCTCAAGGAGCCTAAAGTTTTGTTCGTTTAAACCGTAGTTCGTAGTGTAAGAAGCCAGACAAAACCTGATTTCCACGATAAGAACTAAAGTTTCATCGAAATTTAGATCAAATTTAGTTAAAGGTGCTGCAACTTTTATTGGGGAATTCCCCGTTATAACATACTTTTCGTTTTATAACATAGCACGATTGCTTGAGAACTCGTAAATTTATTCTTATTAGCCGAAAATTTGTGATATTCGAATTCGGAATTCGTCAGAAATTGACATAATTCGTCCATACCCAACCCGACAGGGACTGGAAATGAGTTCTTATTATTAAAAATTCGTACAAAGCGAGTTATTCTTAATGAGACTCCACTGTAGTACATTTAGCTAAAATATTTTTAAAATGATGCTTTATCCAAGATTTTTGTCCAAATAATACAAAAATGTACGAAGTATGATAAAATCAGCAAAATATATAATGTTGCTCTGTTTCGTGGTTCGGTTGTCTATGAAAACATATTTGCAGAAATATAGTTGTGTGCAACTTGCAGACTCGTATATCACAAAATATGTAGAAGGGTCCAGTTTGCTATATCTAAATTATTTGACTTTTTGTTCTTTGTATTTAAAAAAAATGAGGTAAAATCTATACCTTCCAGCAAGTAGGCTTATCAAAATGAGTGCTTCTTTCTCCAAACATAAATAAAAATATGAGTAACAACAGTTCAAAAGCTCAGTTATTGATAAAAGCTCAACACCAGTGTCATGATATGTGCATTATGCTTTCCCTTAAATATAGCTGGTTGCTTTGCTCGTGTATACCTATAACTAGAGAATATTTTATATACAATTAAATAGTGAGAGAATAATAAATTTACAAATGACTGCATAAATAAGTTATCGTTTGAGGGGATTCTTCTATTGTCATCAAAATAAACCATTTCAGCTTCCCAGAGTCATCCTTGAATTTCGATTTTTACAAGCAGCACATGAATTAAAATGCAAGTTTTAAGTCCTTCTCCAATTGTATCATCATCATCAAACTATTCGTAGATCACAAAACTGTACAAAATCTAGTTAATTTTAGTTATTGTAAAACTGTTTTATGATTGCTCGTTTATTTGTTTTTCATTATGCTTTTCACGGCATTTTCAAGAAACCAATTCATCATAAAGTTGAATTATTTTATATAATTTTCAAACGTTTGGTTAAATTAATCATCGATTAACCTGCTGATTGCTTATTTATGTTCATGCTAACGTGTTTCTTAAGTAATTTAGACATTTTAATCCAAAGTTTCAAAACTTGCATTTTTCAATCGGACATCGCAGTAAAGTTACACACTATACCAAATTTCACACCAATTGAAATATATTACAACAGTGACATTTGACTGACAATTTCCATGAGAATTGGATCTTTGTTAGGTCCATTTAACACGCAATTTTGGCTATTTCCAAAATTGTGCTTCTTTGGTAGAATAAGAATACATCGTCAACGGAAAGCATTTACAAATGGAAAACAAAAAAATTAAATAATATACAATTTCTATACAGGCAGGTATTGAGGTGCAACTTTGTATAGATTTCAATTTCCTTAGATAGGATACTTTCATTTACATATATGCAACTATTTTTCTTCACTCATATTTTGTGCTGCATCAGCATCAGCTTTAACTTTTTGAGCTCTTAATTCCGCATCTGAAAGCATTACAATTAAAAGTTTTAGATACATTTTGCGAGTTGCAAGCCTACTTAAAATAAAGAACAATAATTAAAATGCACATTTAAATACGTTTGTGAAAGCGTTCATAAATAAAAAAAAATTCCAATTTTACTCAAAATAATAAGTTTAAAAAAGGAATAAAATGTTTTAGGTATTTATGCCCAGCAGATGACGTATTTTGCGAGTTATTTCTACATGAAATTTTCTTGATGAGATGTTTTTCAAATATAGAATTTTAATAAACTCGGACTAACCGTGGGCGGCTTTCTCTCTCCAACATGCTTTATTGTCGATCAGACATTTGACCCATGGCCTCTTGAATTCTAGCCGACTGGGGGAAACTGGGGCTCTTGGCGAACTGGGGGCACTGCCATCGGAAGATTTTGCTGATAGACTACTGACAGAACCCACACTTCCAAGAGATCTTTGTGCGCGTGGAGATTTGTCTATGTTTAAGCATCAAATAAAAAGCAATAGCAATCATAGATGCAAATAATGTGAAAGTTTTGTAAAAAACTTGAAATCAAATCTGTCTGAAGATTTACTTTGGTTTAATGCTTGACTGGAATTGTCGAAAGCCTCTTCTGAAATTGACTCGTCGTTGGACTTTGAGGATTGCATAGCATGAAGAATTTTCTCCAACATATCACCACATACATGCATGCTGGGTTCAACAATAAAATCAATAAAACCTGCAAACAGATACAAAAATTAGGATGCATAAGCAAATTAAGTTGCGTTATACACTTTTAGCACTTTTTACACATGCACATACACTTTTAGCATAATAGAAAACGTACATATAAACACCATACAGTACATGAGGCCACATATGGCTATATATGATCATGACAAATTGCATATACTGTACATGGCACCGATTATGGCCATGTGTACGTTTTGTACAAGGGCAAGTAGAAAATAAAATACAATATTAGACGATTTGGATAATTTTATAAACAATATTATTAGGCACTCGAATTGAAAAAAAAATGTATAAGGTTTGCATTAATTATTTGCATACATGTACATTACTTTAAATCAAAGATTACTTAATACAGAGAAAGCTGTTAATAGATTAGTTGGTACACTTATTCGGGTAAATTTTAAACATATATTTACGTTATCAAATGTGCACTATCAAAATTCATTGCAATACAAACCTATTTGAGATTCCGCCACTAATGTATTGTTTCGATCACATAAAGGAGAAAATGGTAATCCAAGTTCTTTTTCTGCATCGCCCTGAAAAATACAAATGAAAAAATCAATAAAAGGAAAAGCAGATAGTATGCAAAACAGATCCAGATATTGCATTTTCTCCCAACCTGACGAAAGAATTCTTCGATTAATAGTTTGGTCCATCGATAATGAAGTTTCCAGTCTTTGCTCGGATGGCTAATGTCACAGCAGTGTAATACTAAGGACAGGGCTTTGGGTTTATCGATACTGAAACACATATAACATTCTTTTAACCACGTTCATCAATAAATTATGTTTGCAAATTATTACACTTAATTGCGTTTGGTATTTAGGACCGTCTAATACTTCACCAGATACTAGATTCTATTAATCTATTAATTAAAACTAATTACTTTGTGTCAGGTAAGGCAAGGAGATTCTTCATGATTTTAATCTGCTGGAAATGGTAAGACATGTCTGTTGCTAGCACCATATCTATGACCAGCGTTCGAAATTCCCTGCCACAAGAAAAAGAGTATAGTTTAGGTGAATTAGTGCTCATTTAGTGACATCTCGATCAGTCACAGTTTGCCACACCCTTGTCTGTTTACTCACCTGAATTCTTCCCTGGAGAGGTTGGTGACGATGTTGTTCTCATCCTCTTTCATTAATCGAAAAGCTGCACTCACGTGATGATTTTCAAGAACAGCTCTATCGTTATATAATAATGCTGTATCTGACCTGTAATGGCGAAAAATCGGATTTAGCAACCGAGAAATATTTCCCCATTGTAAAGGGACAAATAAAATATCCTCTCACCCTGACATCACGTGGAAATTGTTTGTAGTACCAGTGTGCTCAAAATCATGAATAACTGCTGCAATAATTGTGGCGAACATTTCCAAATCGGTAAGCCAATGCTAAGGAATGAGAAACAAACAATTAGGTGATGCAACTTTATTTGTTTGAATAGCTTTACGCATTTTTAATAATATGTTACAACTTTTCAATCCTATGTTTTTAATAAGCTACGTCCACACTAGAGAAAAAAGAGAGGAATTTCTTGTTGCTAATTCTGGCCACTTGATTCTGGAAACATTCTTACAAGTTTATGTTACCAGAGACAATGGAAACATGTTCTTACACGTTTATGTTGCCAGAGACATAACTTTATGCAATTTATATTAGTTAATGTTTCCAGAAAAAGGTGGCAACAACTAGAAATAATAAGTTTTCTCCTTATTCTGTCTTTCGTGGACTTTAGAAAACTACTCGAAATTGTATGCCTCAACACTTTATAATACAAAGTGCGTTTAAATAATTCAGACTTAGTGCTTGTTGAACAGTATGTTGCGACCTAATCCTGAAGCCCTAAGTGATTTTGCTATTGTCAAGCATTTGCTTCATATTTTACTAATTTTATGTATGAATACTATACGGCACATCGCAATTTTGCAAGTTTCTTCGCAGAATCCTTGCATCATTATGTGGAGATTTTCTGGCATGGGATTTAGCAATTCCTTGGTATCTTAACATCCAAATGTTCAAGTATTGGCAAGAAGGCGTTAGTTGATGCCAAGAAATCGTGTGTGTGCTTTGCTTTATGGCTAGATGCAATATTGATTTGCTCTGATGTTCATTCCGTTTACATAATTTATCGAGTTTTACGCCTGCTGTTGCACAGCCCGATGGGATGTTATTCTCATTGGACTATTTCCAACACATGTCAAAATATTAACGCCCCATCTACATTTTATCATCTAATTTAAATTCCATATTTTAATCCCAAATATGATAAGAAATACATTGAGGAAATAAATTCTAAACTTCTCTGGCGGAATCCAGACGAGTTTAAAATGATGTCTCAATGAGATTTCCATTGATTCATCGAGCTTCATGACATTTTATTAAAATCCCATCGAGCCAACCGCAAAAATAAATTATTCATCTAACAATGATGATTATCATACAGTAAAGGTAAAGAAGAGGCTGAGTGATTTAATCAGATTTAATTCATATATCGATTCAAACGATTCGATGAAATTCAGAAACATGGAGCAGCTCTTGCCATTGTAATACAATTGTTTATGTATGAGACGATGTCCTTCATTGCAAACCATAGAAAGCTGTACTTTTGTCGAGATTTATTAGGAAAAATTGGTCAATAGAAAGCAATAAAGTCGCCATATGTCGCCACTGTGCATCTTACCATGAGTCCCAATTGACAAATCATGAAATGGACAGTTTGAGTAACATCTGCTGCGTGGATGTTATTGTGATATGGATTCTTGAATTTGCAATAGCCTTGTTCTACGCTGCATAAAAATGACTCCAAAACAGATGTATTGATCTAAAAGGAGAAAGGCACGCCAACACAATTTCATTAAAAAACGAATTTAAATGCAAATATTCCTAAAATTAAGATCTAGATACCAGCTAGTAATTAGTACCTTAAATTTATGAATGACTCCGTATCTGTTGAGTAAGTCAAATCCGATGTACCGTAAGGGCTGTCCAACACTGACGTCATTGACAGCAAAAACGTCAAACGACCAATCATCTAAATTCTGAAAAAATATATACATTTGCGTAACTAAATTAATACCGATGAGTAATCATAATGTTTTTAGTGCATCATGTACGAGGTACATATACTGCTTAAAATAACATAATTTGCATATTGATCCCCCTGTCAATTTGTACTATGTACTGACTGTAGGGTAAAGAATAGAATAGAATAGAAGATAACTTTTATGGTGAGATTGAATTAAAATCGAAATTCTTACCTTTAAAAGTGCAACGATTTGAGGAGGAAACTGAGGCATGGATAAACTAGATATCCTGCGGTATATTCTAGTAATAAAAGAAAACCAAAACTACTTAAAAAAAAGCTTATGAATAAAAATTCAAAAAATCCCCAAATGCAAGCATTATTTTAATGCATCATTGAATATGACTTTTTTTTACTATAATTTCGTGTATTTTATGGCTTACCTTTCAACAAATATCCCTGCCCGAATGGCATGGGCCACGGTCCGAAACCTGGGCTTCTCGTCAGTTTTTCGTCGTCGCCCACTGAGCTGTCTCGTGAAAGTGGACGCCAGCCATTCCCTGACCTCCGGTGGAACTGCGTCGGGTTGAACTTCGGACAGGTCATCGTCATCGTCCGCAGTCCGCCTGCAAAAAAGTGCAGAAGTTTGGGATGACACTTGGCTGCCATGGACTCGCGCCATTGATGCGTTTTCTAATACTCTTTGTAATTCTCGTTGGGAAATAAAATCAAATACAAGGGGATGAAGCATCACATTTACAGGTTAGTTTGTATATAGTGGTATCATGAGTTGTGTTGGAAATAATTAATTGATGCTCACAAAACTTTTTATCCACAGCCTTTAAAGACATAAATCTTTTATAATGCAGATAAAACGTAAATACAATCTAAAAATGTTGCAGTGTTTCACATCAAAATAGCGTCACCGAAAAGTACATACTTTGCAAAAATCATTCAATATTTAGAGACATGCATTATATTTTTAGTTTTTATCGGAACGTAGGCCTACATTAATAATCGAAATGTCCATTATCACGTCTAGCGTTAACTGTTATTTTATGAAAACTAACCACAATCTTCAGTTGGGATGGAGAATTGTGCAGTTTAATTTTAATTTGCTTTCCATGAATTTATTGAAAGAGTAGCCAACGTATTCTGCTAACTATATTTCTTGTTCAAAGTAGATTTTTAAGTTTTAAACTTTGTTTAATAAATGGAATACGCCATCAAAATTTTGGGAACGAATACATGTAAAAAATGTTAGGCGAGGAACAACTTACAGCATGTGGATAGTTGCACAGGTCTTCCTTAAATTTATTTAGGGATAAATACGATTTATTGCATCTTTGAATACTAAGATTTCTGAGACTCGAATCTATGACTTTAGAACTAGTTGTAATCTTTACATAATTTATGAAAACTAGATACGTGTACTAGTTAGTGGTGCATTCCCGGAATTATAAATTGATTGTGAAGTATAAAGTATGACAAAATGAGACATGTGTAATGAAAGAATGAAAGCTAACTATGCTACATGGTGCATTTAGCTAAAACTTTGTATTAATGATTAGCAAGATGTTTTATTTATATTTTAATATTGAGATTGTTTTTCAAATCATAGCACACTAAAACGACAATGAAAAGTGCTCGACCCGTTTAATCCCATTGTTTCATTCCGACAAGTTCACGAGCATCGAATTGACATTGACAAAACACAACAGCACACAAACACACATTGTTGCAATCATAAAGTATCACATGTTATAAGACAAAGAACTTCTACTAATATGTGAACTTAGTGGAGGGGTATTGAAAGATAATAATAGCACAGTATAGGTAATAGGTCGTGGACAGGGTGGGAGTAAAAGATGGTCAGTGTGAAGCGAGGTAAGCATTGGGAACAGCAACAACGACAATAAGAAACTTTTGAAGTAAAAGCAGAAGTAACCTTTTAACTTTATTAGTCCAGAGTTTGGAAGTGGAGGAAGTGGAAGATGTAGAAGCAGCTATAGATTGGGCCACCTTGTGTTGGGTAGAAGTACAGGCGGGCAACTTATCAATAGCCCGAACAGGGGAAGGAGGGCTGTGTTCATCTTCTGAGCCCACGGCCCTAAATACAGGGGGACAACACACATGAACTTGGCCGACAATACGATTTGGTAGCACGTACAGTAATCACTGACCAATATTGACGAATTTGCAGTTGTTTTAACGGACGAACAAAATGCTTCAACATTATTTATGAGATAGACATAAGTTAATAAACATAGAACATAATGATGGTTAGATCGTTTGCGGTATATTTGCCCTACTGCAAAAATTAAATATTCCAGCGCCATCTATGATGCGTCACGTACAACTGCTTGGCACGGAAGAGATGCTGTATACTTGTACATGTATGTATTTGCGATTTTACGAGCTGCCTTGATGGATGGTGCATACATTACCAACATTAAAAAATTTCAGATTTATGTAAAAAAAAGAAACTCAACAAAAGGACATCAGGCCATTTGTGATAAAACTGAAATTATCGAAATATTAAATCGGTTGGCAGCACGGCATAACGCACATGCTAGCAGAGATTGCCATTTTCCATCGGTCAACTGCATCAGTTTTTTGTGGTCAGTTTGTGACCACAAAAAAATAGCGTAAAGCTGATTGAAATTGGTCAGGGTGTAAGTCAAACATTACTTCCATAGAAATGCCTCACACAACCGTGAGATTAATTAAAATGGCCCTATTATGATGGGGCAATCACTATGAGCATTATTCGAAACAACCCAATGTTGTTTTCGGATAATTTGTTGCTTTGGACTCGATAAAAAATAATAGGGGCATGCTCAGACAGAAGCTTTACGAATGGCACGATTGTCTGTTATGAAGTCCCGCGTTTAAAAGAAATGCATTAATTGGTTTAAAAGCAATGTGCGCATTTTTAAAATCAATTAGAATTCCGATGTTGCACGCATGATTTCACGACAGTCAAAAATGACATTAGCCTACTAAAGCTTCTGAGTACCCCTATTATTTCAGTGTCACGGCACAAAAAAAATGTCTCTGAATCAAGGGTAGCAACTCCTCCCCCCACCCTGAATGGTTGTTTGAAGTGATATCTGGAATCCTAATTTTATTTATATAAATAAATGGTCAAATAATTAATTTGTTTTAACGTTCTCAGCCAATAATATTAAAATCATAAAAACTTAATATATGTTAAAGAGGATGGTTTTAGACAGGTACTCTGTTTGTTTCGGCGTTTTAATTACTCTAAAATGCATTCGTTTACACGCGCATCCGCCTGTCGGCGCTGCAGTGTGGCTTCCACGCGAACATCAAAGGTGCCAACACGGAGTCGGCATAATGGTCCGTACGATGACGTAATCATTCGTGAGCGCCATCTACTATCTAATTCTGTCAACTTTAAATACGGTATACTGTGCTTCAAATCCATGGGGAAGCTGTGGTCAAAGTTTTTGTTCTCGGTAAGCTTTTTATTACAAATATTTAATCTAAGATGACATTAGCGTTACGTTTGACAGGATGAACTCACAGCATGGCTTTGGTAGGTTACAATGCGGTATCTCTATAAATAAAATGATCTAAGTCGTGGGACGCTTACGGTACTGCTAATACATGTTCATGAAGCTCGAGCATGTAAATACGGCTAAGCTACAGTTCGTGCCAGGTAAACTCGAGTTGTTCTCGGTCTTAAATTAGTAGTTTACGAAATATCGATTGCTCGCACTAGTGTATAAAGTGACACATATGGCAAGATTCGTGTTTATTCTGTTATTATTTGTGCAGCCTGAATGCACCTGAAGTTTGTGCATTTCGTCTCTTTTAAGTATGCTGCGCCATCGAGCGCATAATCAATTTGTATTTCCCAAAACCGATTCATCATCTTCCACGCATCATAAAAAATGGAAATTTGGCGGATGTATAACTAACTCTCATTATTTGTATTTATAAAGCTATAGATTAAGCGGAATGGATTAAACTAATCGATGAAGTTATCATTATTTTTATATTTGAAATCTTTTATACATGTAGGCTTATATGACTACAATGATTTTAAATATATACTGTAGTTGAACCCTCAAGTTTGTTACATTTCTTCTGAAACTAGCCTTGTTTTTAACTTATTCCAGACTTGCACAAGTTTGGAAGTCATAGGGACCAATGAATTTTGCTTTCTAGATTATTAGTAGATTAGGCGCTCGATAACGCACCATACCAAAGAGCAGCTTTAACAAAGTGTGGGACGTTTTAGTACCGAACTGAAAGTTGGACTTTGTCATAAAAAACTTAAGTGTAAGATGATGTATAGGGCATAAAGTGATATAAGAAACTCAAAAACAATTTATCCATTTTTCCTACAATGAAATGATGAATGATATTTTCAGTAATGCATTCTAGATGTTTACTCCCTTGCAAAAAAAAAAAAAAGCTACACTGTATATAGTTTACTCATGATTGATTTATTTGTGGAAAACTGTGGTTTTAATGAAATAGGAGCTAATGTGAAACGTAAAATTACAAAGGACAAAGAAATATAATATAAGCATATTTTCTCAAAATTTTTAAACGAATTCTCAAATGTTTAAAACTGATGGTATGTCTTTTTCAGCAACTGTCATACGTGTGCATAATGCACACATGTACTCGTAGTACATCTGTGTTTTGGCAGTTCTTGGTACTTTTACAATTATTGTATGGAACATTCCAAAATGTATACATGTAATACAATATAATTTTCACAAGAAGGCATATTTGGGATTTTCAGAATTATAATTGAATTCAATATTATGTTTAAATGATAAACATGTCGTCGCTATAGTCATTGATACAGAAGTTAATATGCTGCTGTATATTTTACAGCTAATATTTCAGACAATCGTTGATATTGGTCAGTTATTACGATGGCCAGAACTCCTAAAGCAAATAAGACAGAGAATTAAGCTTTGGGTAATGTATGAAAAGAAGAAAAAGGAAACAAATATTGAGGAAACAATAATACTGAAGTCAACAATTTTCACACATTTAGCACATTATCATTTGATAGAAGATAAAACAAGATCTAAGTTTAAAGTTTTAATATTTTACCATTGAAGCTTGTCGTTAATTTATGCATATTTCTGGAATTTAGGGAGATGTTCGTACGTAAAAATTTAATTTAATGAATTAGGATTAATATTTTATTTTATCATCGTCTAATTAGAAACAAATGAGATTATTTGCTTTAGTCTTAAATACTTCTCTTGAATCATTCATTGACTTGTCTTTATTTAAAATGGAGCACTCATATTTATTTTTATCACTTTATATATAGTTGCATAAGAAACTACCCAAAACTATTTCTCTAAATTCGAGAAAACAAAGTAACCATATTCCATTCCATTCTATTCAGTATAATAAAAAGGGGTTATTATACTCTATGCTAAACTCTACTCTAACACGATGCTAGGCATACAGTTTAAAAATATCTTGCAAATGTAATAGAGATCTGATTTCCTAGATGAAAGGATTTAAAGTAAGTTCATTTAACATCTTGAAATGTATGAAATAGGAGAGATGTACTTTTCTGAAAATGGATTACCTTTTATGACCAACCAAAGTGTTGGCAATTAAGGCACATTTCCCTCATGCTCGTTTTATGATAAATTCCACAAATCACAAAGCAATTGTGCAGGAACACTGTACGTGTGTCTGTGTGGTTAAAAGAGGCTCTAAAGTTGGACATCGAGCTATTCTAAGTGAGCACGGAGTTGGTGTAATTCGTTATTCATCAATATTCAGAAAGTGCAATTTCATGTATTTCCTCCAGGGTTAACGCCCAGTTGTTAATTTGCGCTGATGGCTCGTTAATTGCTGTCTAAAATACTGTTCCGGCTGCAACGTTGAAATAATGAGTTAACCTTAATTAATGCAACCCATTCGGAAATGAACGTGGGTTGCTCGAACATGCCATTCCTCGCTAGAATATCAATGACCTGTGCCGGATCAAAAATGCTTACATTGATTTACAATTCTCAGTGGTGTCTGCCTGTGTGTGTAAACAATGGCTCTCGTGAATTGCGCCGCACTTTATCGTAATTAACATGTACCGCCACGCTCGTAACGGTTCTCCTCGACTAATCCGATTGCTTAATGTTTTGTGAAACCAGAAAAGATCACTTCCGCCCCCCCCCCTCCCCTGACTCCCCACTTTTTTTTTTTTTTTTTTTTTTTACAAATGACCTACATGCGTCAGAGATGGAGTCTAGATTTTGCGAACGTTCATTTATTTCCGATATTGAGCTCGGCGTCTTCAAATGCCAAAGACCTTTGTCATTTGCTCAAATAAGATTAGAAATGCTTTTCCATTATTGAAATTCGAGCTGAAAAAGACCTTTCGCAGCAGCTCCTTGCACGTAATAAATGAGCGTGAGTCGGCGATCCGGACGTGTGCCCTGGTGGCAGAATAAATGACCAGGATGCTCCGGCTACAGAAGCTAATCAAATACCCCTTTATGGAGGGATGAATTCTGGGGTCATAACTCATTGACAAGAATGAAGAATGGACCGAGTGTCAATGTTGCTTCTCGAGCTCACGCTCATTTGCCAACGTGATTAATAAGGGGTCACGTGGCCTTAGGTGCTGCATTTGCTCCATTTTCGGGTCAGATATTGCGAAATACCGGCTGGTTGTTTTTTTTTTACTTTGTTTTATAAATAGATTGATGTTTCCGTAGAGGAGAAGTAAACTATTCAATAGGTGCGATCGAAAATTGTAAACACAACGAACACGAGTGTTTAAACAAATCACGAAATTCACGTGGTGTTTATCACGCTTAAAGAACACCTTATTTGGCGTGAAAGTGCGTTCATGATTAGTGTTTGCCGTGTCAGGGTTTTGCTAACTGCTATTTTGTGTAACTTTGGTAACAAATTATCTGAATTGGCTTTGGGCTAATATCTAATGGGAAATATGTAGGTCTTGCAAAGTCAACAAAGTTAGTGGTTCTATAGTTTGTCACATCTATCAATATGGCATTCAGCCCTGTGCACAATGAAAAAAAATTTAACGCTACATATCGAGTGTTTATTGTCATTATTGTGACTTTACAACATTTCTTATTTTGTATCAATCACGAGCTGATTTAGAGAACATTTTGTTTCTTTTGTGTTTAGTTAAGTCCAAATAGTGCAGATACGAACGTGTGTGCATTAAATAACATTTCTTTGTCTAAATAATAAGTAAAATGTAGAATCCAAAATTCTAAATGACCTTAAAAGCTAAATAAGATATTTTATACTTCTACGAATTCTAATAATTACATTTTGTTCTAATTAAACGACACTATTTTCATGTAAAAGGTGCAGCTTACAATTTGTCACAATAAAATACAATAAACAGAAATTTATTAAAATGATAAACTGGTCCAGAAGATTGTCAAAGTTGTGCATTGCATAAAAAATTCAAGTGCCAATTACATAATACAGTATAGTACAACAAAACTTGATTAGTGTGGTTTATTCATAATTATAGATACTTGTCGTTCTTATGAAAGGAATTATACTATCGATGATTAAACAAATTCGTTGTAATTATAAATTAGAATGCTGAAATTTAAATTTAAAACCTGCGATTTTATAGAAAGTGTAAGATCCTTGAACATTAGTTTGGTTTACATAAGTACAATTTTGCATTAAATATTGTAGATGATAATTTTATTTGTCTAGACGTCGCATTAATTATTTTGTAAACTTAAATTTTTTATAACATATTAGAATTTATTATTCATTATTACGATTTATTTACTACTTTTTTCGTGGCTGAAAGTGGCATGGAAGTGCACAGTACTGTAATATTCTTTAACTTAATTCAGCATATATTTGTCTTGAACTATTATAACTGTACATTGTTTGTTTTGCCAGATGCCACGTTATGAATGTAAATTGGATCAGTTATATGTTAACGAACTCAAATATCCAGGGACTGAGTAAAGCAAAACTGTAGCAAATTAAGATTATGATGATTTAAAAACAAATGCAGAGGATGAGTAACATTATCGTGAAAGACGCTATTGATTACACAAAGTTTTGTTCAAATAAACGGTAACTACTCTAGAAGTGGACGCATAATTGTTAAAACTTACCTTGGCTCTTCTGTATAAACAGCCTCTAGTACCTGAACGGCAAATTGTAAGTTCCTCTGAAGGATGTCCACCGGGACTTGTCCACCATTGAGTTGTTTCAATATTGATCTAAGCCTGCAATAAGATTTAAAAAAAATCAAAGTTAATTAACAAAGTGCACCAAGATTGTTATTCTTGGGTGAATAACAGTTTTCTGTAACGTAGTGTACGCATAATTATTACAATTTTTTTAAACAAAGTGCTTATAATATAAGATATACATATATAATGAAATTAAAGGATAACAGTGTGACGTTTACAGGATATCAAGATACTGTATATCCAATTATGGAATGCAGGAAAATTGAAACAGTAAAATGTGTTGAACAATTATAGTTTGAACTTGACTGAATAATGTACACTTTTTAATAAATTAATTTCTAATTGTCACAAAAATGGATGATTCCATGCTCACTGTTTTGGGAGAAAAAAATCAGGACATGTGGTGCACAAAAAAGTTCTTTCCGTGCAGAAAACTCATCTCATATTCGGATTTTTGATAAATTGCAATAGTACTCGTCGCAAGTCACGTATTTGTAACGCATCGAAAATACTGTACATGCGGACACGCATATATTGCCAATTTAAATTTTACATAGATTTGTCTAAGATGGATCATTAAACGTGACTGAAATGCGTCAAACTCAGTTTTTCCCCTGTAGTATTTATTCTCGGAACGAAATGTCTAGGAACGTGTAAACAAAGGCTGGAATTGCTGGAAAAAAAATTGCCTCTCATGAAATTGCACTTTAATGCAAAAGAACAATCGACTTTGGGAAGAATGTATTTTGCCAGGGGAGGGATGCATTAGCATAATTATGATTGATTAAACGAATTTGAATAAAATCAATAAATTTCCATTGCTGACAGGAAAGGAAGCCGCTGTTGAGAGGGTCTACCACCTCGCTTGTTGTCGACATTTTTTAAAAGCATTCATTGACACTAAAAATGTAATTTTTCTTTTAAAGTTGCAGGAAACAATTGTTTTGGTTTTATTTTTTATTTTTATTCTTTCTGGAATTCTCTAATGCGCTGAGCACGCTGTAGCATGCTTATTGTACATGAAACGTACACCAGTATTAAGTCCAGGAATGAGTTTGAAAAATTTCGACAAAAAATAAGGTGCAATTGTCTTGGTTTTGCATGGAACATTAAAACGCGTTGGTCAATTTACGAACCAAGCTTGGATTCGTTGCCAATAGTATGCCTTGGTTTTAGCATTTCATGGTTGTAGAGAGGCTGTGGAGTGTCTTTTGAGCTTACATGACACTCCATTTTGGGATTAGATATCAAATGCCATGTAAAGATGTAACAGTAGAAGGAACTGTAATCATTTGATTTGCTTCTGGAGCCTTGCAAAGGCAAACTCTATTATTACAAAAGCCGGAAAACGCGCCCCAAAGGGATGATGGGAAACTGCTGTATATCAGGCAAATGGATTTGGGGGGAAAAAATGAGAAAATGACGTCATTAGGATTACAAATGGATTTTTGCTATCTTCTTACTCGGGAGAATTGGAAGTTCAGTACTGTATTTGAAATTTTAGACCTTTCTACGTGCTACGTTATTACATAAAGTTGTATTTTCGTCTAGGTCTGGCATGTCCAGTTAAATAATGGATGACCTCATGTACGCGAAATCGATGTCACACTCAAGAGCATGTTCAGTATAGCCAGCATCTGCTTAATAGAAAAGTGACTCAGAGAGGTGCATCAGAACCGTGACAATTTTGACAATAATTCATTCTTGGAATTTTTTGCTGAATGTTCTTGTTGCAAAATCTGTCAAATTGGCTGCACCACCAGCCCTCAACCTCATTAATGGATTTGAAGCTGTTGAATACGTGATAAAAATTTGAAAAGTGGCCCGATGCATGGAGCAGATCAATTTCTCGGTAAGCTACTTCGAATGAACATGCCTCATGCATTACCTTAAAACTGCTGTTTCACAGGCTTCAGGGGCCTCCGCTGGAGGCATGTTATCGCCCTTGAGATCCACAGCATCCAAGGCCTCATCATCCGTTGAACTTTGAACTCTCGTAGTCCTCGTTAATTGTGTCCTTTTTAGCGTTGACCTTCGAAAGATTTTTAACCCTCCTTGTTCTGGAAAAAGAAATGAAATATTGATAGTATGAGCTTTAAAATGGTTAAGTTCATATTCTTGCATGTGAATGGTTGCAAAGGCTTTGTTAGAGAATCCGTTCTTATCTAAATTAATTCCAAAACGCACTTTATTGATGTTCAAGGTCTTGTTCCCTCCCAGTTCCTCATCCGGCCTCTCCAATATACGCTCGTACATTTTTATCGATTAGTACGAGCTGCGTAAAAGCCTATTGAGGTTTTGTAACTATCATTGCATATAACGTAGATTTTCTTAAAATATTCTTATATAATTTATTAACATGAAGTATAGAGTATAGTATGAACTGCATTGCCTGATTTCATAAATATTAACTAAGTTTGTGCAAGAATATTAACCTGCTGCTCATTGGAAAAAGTTCCAATCGAAACAATCCGAAGTTATGAATCTGGGGAATTATTGAAATTAAAATGCATATTCGGAAGCCTTACCACCAATAATTATGAAGTTTCACAACGCAAGCCGTGTTCGCAGTGATGAAAATTATAACATACTCTTTCGTTTTAAGGAATAATTCAATGTCCAGATTTATTAATTTTCTGAACATTTTAAACCCCTGCAAGATATGTTATAAAAACAACAACTTAGAAGAAAAAAATGCAAAATCTAACTGGCAAATATTCAAATTAATTCAAGTTTTGCTAGTGCAATTTTGCAATCTTTTCAAGTTTTAAAAAACTTTCTTATATAACATTCTTTCTTATGCTTTTCTTTTTTTTAAAAAAAAAAAATAAGATTTTATAATAACAACCAGGAAACTAAATCAGCTTAGGTAGATGATTCATACCACAAAGGGGAGAATAAATCTTGAGGTTGTAATCTTGCCTTAAAACAAAGGTTACAATTTTTAGCATTGCAGGTTTGGAGTTATAGATCGCATTTGACAGCATTGCAACATGGACAGGGGACAATGCAATGTTAGTTTTTTAACGGGAGATTTTCAATTTTATTGCTTTATGCCTGTTTGTTACTCAACTGCATAACATCCATGTAGCATGGTGCATCAGCACTGCAACTGGCAAGCAGTGACCACACTTGGCTTATGTGGCAAATTGATTTTCCCGACGCGACGCCAATCCCTCAGAGGTTCGGGACATGAAATTCAGTGATGTAGACTGCGTTCACTTCCCGAAGTGAGATGACAAGCAGCTATTTCACGCCAGCAATCTGGGAAAAGAGTTGCTTGCAAAGTTTTGCCAATGGAAATACCAAAGGTAAGAGCTTTAGACACGCGGAAGTAGACTGGAATCCTGGGCTAAAACGCTCGCGTGCTCCATTCACGATTAACGATTATTTTTCCCCTGCAATACAGCACCAGTGCACCCCATTGACATTGCCGCAATAAATTGCCGAGGAAAAAAAATTCCTATCCGGAACAAGAATATATATTAATCAGCAGTCGTGTAATGAACCTAAATGCATACGATAAACGAAGATGCATTCGTTGGCATTTGAAGTAGGGACGAACCATTGCAATTTCATTAATAAGGTGAAGCCACACCCCAAATTTGGATGCGGTCTAGATTGGATCACGTTTCATCTTTGATATTGTTATTTGGGAAGATGCACAAAAGGCCAGAATGTTACAACTATTGATTATCGCACCTATGGTAGAATTTAAACCAGGCTGCTTGCTTTTTATGGTTTTGCACCGAAAATGTTGGGAATGAAATGACTTTGGAGGTAATATAATTCCAAATGAAACGTAAAATAGTTCTGGAATTAAACACGATATGCGCTCGAAGCCATAGTTGTTTGATGGAAAGGAGATATGGGGGGGAGGGGAGAAAGTGTTTACTATCATACTAAATACAACTTTGTAAAGACATCAGACCAAATACTGTACATAAATATTGCTTAAAAAGTATCCAAATGTTTTCTGATAAATGGACATGCCCTTTGTAAATTTGTATAGACTTTATAATGCGCGCATGTGTGTGTGCGGATTGGAATACATTATTTTCAAATTACATATTTTTACACTTTAGTTATAAGTCCACCAACCAATCAACTGCTGCACAACTAACCATTCTAAAATGTGATTTAAATGGAAAAATACCGCTTATTGTTAATGGCTCAATGCAAGTTGAATGGTCATCATTGGGTCGACCCATACAAGTAAAATTAGCAAATGACTTTGTTTGAAGTCAAATTTGGAATGAAAGAATTTTACTGTTACCACCTTTATGGAGAATGTTCGGCTTTGTATAGACAATGTAAAGCTATAATAACCTAGAATTTTTTAAAAAATAGCATCGCTTTTGTGCTTCCTCTAAGGGAAAGCTATTATTTTGGACAGATGTGTTAAATGGAATAACAATGAAGCGAAATCTGCGCATAAATTACGAAATCTGCGCATAAATTAACAATTGAAGCAAACGGGGTGCGAACTCGTCCAATTTGGAATTGAAAGCCTTTAATGTACCTGATGCAGATTTCGTTATGTCGGTATTATGTAACTTTTGGATAAAAAAATCAAGCGATACTGGCTCTTATGTAACTGCATGAGTAAAACGTGAGAACACGTTGAATTTCTTTTTGGGGTACTAAAAAATGCATTTTAAAATATAAATTAAAGTATAAATGTTTAAAAATACTAATATTGTACACTATTTAGTTACTCCAACACCCATATCTTGTACTGTATAACGAACATAATCCTGCAATCATCTTTGGGAAATGTGAAATGTGACATGAGAGTCGGATTTCGAACGATGAGTCCCGATTTCAAGGCATGCATTATTGTTTTAAATGGAAAGAATTGTAATTCCCTTCTAAAATTTGTTCGAAATTATTTGTCAGCTTCTAAGAATATTTTTTCTACATTTCCCCCAGTTTCATGTGATCTGCGACATTGATATATAATACGATGTTTCAACGTTTTTATTTGTAACATGCTCATTGTTCGCGATATTATTTTCCAATGCATTTTATCAAAAAAGCACTGTTACAATTGAATAATTGAATGCTGGCAATAGGTTATAATTTTTGAGCACACTATTTAATGCTTCAAATCGATAAAAGGTTCGTTTTTTTGTGTTCCAAACATCCAAATCACTGATTTTGATTAAGAGCTCGCAACACGGAAGAAGGAGCAGCGCTTGTATAACAAATGTATTCAAATCCTTTGATTCTATTAGCGTAACATTATCTGGCAATAAATTGATGGCGATATATCACATCGTCTCATTTGACCCAGTTAGTTTGATTTGATTTACTGCATTGTAATTTAACATTCCTCTCGCGTTTCTACGAAAATTGAAACTTACTCGATAGTTGGCCATTCTTGGAGGCTACCGTGTTGATTTCGCTGTCATCCTTGGAGCATTTCTTCTCTGGTGGACTGGCCACTAAAAAATACAAGTTAAATGAATTGTAAATATTCAGTTCAATGTTCGAGCAAAAAAAAAAAGCATTGTATGTGAATGCAATGATTTCTTATTTTTGC
>JAQGAO010000157.1:0-45165 GCA_034697705.1 Ommatoiulus sabulosus | reverse complement strand
CAAAGTTATGTTTCCTGCATAAATTTTCCTACGGCAACAAGCTAGTATAGCTTTCGCTTTAATTGTTGTAATAATAAAATAATAATAATAATATAAACATATGCAAGTAAACTGGATAAGTAGAAAGTTGCTCATCTCAAATTAGTCATCAATCCAAGTAGTGAAATAGTAAACAAACTTGAAATCAGCACGCAAACATGCAGATACAGAAATTAATTTTAAAAAGCTTCAATTCTTACCTCGCATAACGACAAAAGCAAAACGTCTGGCAAACGTGGGCGAAAATTCGTCGAGAAATCCGGATTTCTGAAGCTAACTGGATACATTTTGAACTCAAATGTCACACGCGAATCACGTTTACTGTTTAGCACTAAAACGATGCTTGTTTTCCCTTAAATATTGTTAAAAAAATTGGGATCAAACTCGTAAAACTAGCCCATTTCAATCCATCCGCCATTTGTAAAGTCACTTTCAAATGTTTATTTGAAAGTGCGCATCTTGGCTAATTTCGTGAAGCCAAGGCCGTCATCTTGAGAATCGCATTCTGTCATTTACGGCCTAACTATGCATATTTCACAGTTTGTTACTTAATATACATGTACGTATAATTTAGACTAATCCTGTTTGCTTCCACCCAAATGGGATTCAAGAAACAGAAATAGTAAAAATAAAGACATCATTCAACTCAATATACAGTATTATTTTGGTGATAAAATGGTGTCAGTCAATCACCGATTTATTAAATTTCTTGCAGTGCATTCACAATATCGAATAAAGATACATGTGTCATGATTATTAAATCCCTCACCATTGGTCATACACATACGTCAACATGGAGTTCCCTTTACTTCTTTTCATACCAAAATCAAATGCCCTCATCAATCAACATAGTTTTTCGGTCCATTCAATTTTTAAATAAACGGGGCAACAACATTTGAAAATAAATCATGGAATTCTTAAACGTTCTAAAACCAATGGGAAAGTCACTGATTTGGAACGATATCATAACATCTTAGGGCAAACGAAATTACGAATCATACATGTATATCATGAGCGGCAAAATGTCTAAGCTCGCTGACAAAAACCAAGAGGTTTTACACAATTGGAAACGTGTGAAAAATGAGGTTATCACTCGTGTGAATACAGGTATCTATAGGTTCTGCCTACGAGAATTACTCACCATATTGAAGAAACGACTTTCAATTTAGGTATAGGAACGTTACTGTAAGTAATGTATTTTAAAATAATACTTATTGAAATGCATTATAATGTTACAATTTATACGCATTTAAAAATGAAGTTTTTGAAACGCATTTCTTTTCAACGTATAAATTCCGTGTTATTAAAATGCATTGCCAATACGTATTCTCGCATTTCAAAATGAGTTTTAATAGCGAAAAATGTATTAAAAAATGTATTACGTCAATACATATTTTGAAATGCATTATGTACATCTACGGTGTTTCTCCAATCAATGCATATTTTGAAATTGATTTGAAGGTTTTTAAGGATTTAAAATGCACGAAGATGTTATATGCAAATGAAAACGTATACATTCGTTCGTAATACGTATTTCTCGTATACGAGGAATACATATTTGATGTAAAACACCCAGTGATGTAAAACATTTTGACGTTGTCTACTTCTATTGTCAGGATTTAAGATATCTCATTCGAGTGAAGCCTCTAAAAAAAGCCACCCTTCGTAATTCCATCGGAGATTCTGACTGGAATCAGACAAAATTGACCCCGAACCATATTTTGATAGCATCGATATAACGTCATGTAGCACGCATCATTATACACTGATATCTGGAAGCTTAACGCGGATGTTGATAAGAGATTTTGGTCGCAGATTGGTGTAGTACGAGGAGTAGGGCATGATGTGGACACGAAGAAAATAGGGACTACATGAGGCAATAAATATGTCACGAGTCATATAATCGCTACATATAGAGCCGAAGCGGAGGACGCTGAAACAACAAAAGCCATCGAAAAGGCACCCTGTACAGTATATACAATCCCCTTTTTGCCCAGTGGTAATACAGGTGCAAAAGCCTGAACTTCCGAGAAAGAAAAACAACTTTTTGAATAGGTGAAAAAGCAGGAGGAACACAGGTGTGTCCCATCGAAGTCAAGACTAGTTTTATTGTTCATTCACGGCTTTTTGCCGGATGACAGCCATTTCGAGCGCATTTAAGCGGTTGGCGGAATGAAACGTCTAAAAACTGTTTGGACAAAAGTTGATTTTGCCACGAGTATAATCTACGAGCAACAACGAACTACGAGTTTAATGCATGGACTCTCGAGATTTGCATGGGTGGGATATTTTATAACAATTACGTTTTAAATGTTTCAGGAAGTATCAACGTTTTCCAAATAATAATAAAACTCGTTATGAGAAATGCAAATATGAACGCGGTGCACGAACTTACAAACGACATTCCGAAGGAAATTAACTTTACGAATATTTTCTTTCGCACTATACCGTTAATTCGTAAAAAGCGAATTTTTCCCTCAGTTCTGATATACTTGACAAGGTGCAATTAAGCGTTGTTTAATTTTAACACATGTTTGATTACGAGGAATGCTCCTATGAGCTCTTTAAGGTGTAGGTTTTAAATTTTCAAATTTGTTAAAAATTATCAATACTCATAGTGTTTATTTTCTCAACATTCAGTAAACGACAGACTCGTGAAATGTATACGTGAATATACTCGTGAAATTTATAAAATATTTTACTCGCGACGATATGCATTTCGCTGAAGTATCGATTTAATTTCCGTATTTCCTCGTTTTGAGTATACCATACAACCTCATTATGAAGAACTCGCTTTATACGAATTTTTGGTTCCCCGGTGAAAGTTGCAGCACCTATACCATTCTTATTAGTAGGGTAGGATAACAACCCATCATCGATGATGGGAAGCAAACGAACAAATGGTGACGGCCTTTTCAAATACGTCTTAACCATGCAGATTCGCCTGTATTTGCAATATTCGGTAACCATGCATGTCCCACGTTATTACGCGGTATAGCTATAACTGAATAATATTTTGTTTATTAAAAAACTACAATTACATCGGTTTTCATACAGAAAAGTAAATAATCATGCACCTAATGTATACATACGCCAGAAAACCTAGATTCTTTGGATGTTAGGTGTGTGCGAAACTGCGTTGAAAAGTTTTCTATAAGACGCGCCTGTACTGTATATACTTAGGCTTAATAAAAATGATAAGTTTACGTTATAACCAAACATGGACGAAAATTGTTTGCCAATAATTTATCTGGGAAAAGTTATGGGAAAATACACAGCTTGAAAGAACAACTCTGGATATGCGCATCCAATGATTTATATTTATTCACACTTCCTTGATTTTAAATGCGTGTTATCAGTTTATAAGACTGAATTTACAATCTCAATATCCGTATAGACTACTATAGCAAGTCATGCAAATGTAAAAAAAATTGGTAAATTATTACAAATTGCAAATATTGAAATTCTTATGAAAATATTAAAAGAAAATTTGCATTGAACGAAACGAAAGAAATTATAGCGAGTGTATAGCCTACGTTTCACTTTGCACCGGATTTCTTATATGAATTGAATAGATATATTTGAAAACTATTTCATGGAAATTTTTTAATTAAAAGAAAATTTACATTTATATCTTCCATGCACGAATACGCGAAATACGTTTCACTCACCATAAAGTTTCTAAGTGAATTGAGTGTGTTCTGTACTACAGAAATGTTAAAAAAAAACACTTAACATTTTTGAGTACAAGTTTTCTTCATTTATCAATATTATTTTGTTTGATGACGCTAGTATTAACTTATTTGTAATTTTTTAAAATTATTTCCTCACAATTTTTGAATTGAATGTATACATGTTGACCTTTTGGGGTCGGCCATCAAATACATTACGTGTCACCGTACAATTTTTACGCAAACTGAGTATTCTGTATATACAGAAGAAATACAATACTAACGTTTTTGAGTATATTTTGCATTTTTTAGCATGCAATCACATTCTTGCATTTTGTATTATCATATTATTTGAATGCACCAACACGAAATTATAACAACTGCTGTATATATGGTTACGGTGACGCTAATATCAATTGCCCGATCTATTGCGAAGATATTTTGAAATTTTCTGAACTTATTTGTAATTTTTAAAAACAATGTTTGAATTTTTTGGAATTAAATACATGAGTCTAGCCTACATAAGCTATCCACGCATATTTCTCTCGAGTGCCAAAGGGCGTCTATATAGGCTCCATAAATATTCCTATAGTTGAAAAATAAGTCCTTCAGGTCCAATTCGAAGCAATTTTTGCTTTCTTATCAATATGTTGACCTCATCTCTCCATCGTGGCGAGTTGGCGCAGTCCTATAAAAGCCTCCATAAATTTGAAGGTTCGCCCTCTCCGTATATTTTTATGCATATGAAAACATGTAGAAAAGGCGGCTACATCTAGGCCTAAGGGAGTAAATGGTATATGAGCTATAGCTATTCATCACCTCCATATAATAAGCCTTATATATTTTCGTTTGATACGGGCTTATAAAGTTCTCCTAGGCCTCCGGAAATGATGTTTATCCCCATATGGTCGTGATGAAAATGCCTCCGATACACTATAGTGGACATCATAATCATTTCTTCGACTCTCTTCCGAGTAATTTCACCGGCAATTTATCGCCTCGACGGACTTGAAATTATTGTTCATACGGGATCGGGATTCGATAGATGCGCTAATAAACACGCTGGCAATTTGCGACGTCCCTTAACGCCACTACGATGGGCTAGCTTCTCCATTTTAATCGGCCGTAGAAGCGCCTAAGGGTCCATCTGCAGGCACGTTGCCATAACTGCCGAGCTTTTTTTTACTTCACAAGTTGGTGCTAGTATACGATATTGAACATCTGCTGGACATTCGCAGCCATGGATGGCGCGCGTCAACGATGCGTTGTATTTATCTCGAAAATCGATTGAAAAAAGCAGCTCAGTTGCTGCTGCATTTTGCGTTTAGTCTTCTTCTGAAAATGAAAAAAAAAAATAAGAAAATAAACTTATTTCTTTGAAAATGTCGCCGATACGAGCGTGGCATCTGCGTGTCCGTGGTCCTCTTAGGAGGCATTGCGAACATGGCTGAAATAAATGCCTCTGGAAGGCTATACCTCCCAATGATTGCCAAGGAGCATCCAGCAAATTGCGTGGATATGGCGCCAGTCACCTCAATTCGGACACAGTGGTCCGGCGAGGGGTGAAATGACCATTAAGGAAAACAATACTGCGTCAAAAATTAGTTTTCAAACTGCTTATAGTGCTATACAAATTTAGTCACGATTATGGGAGGTCATGAAAGTTGATTCGCAACTTCTCACTTATTTTTTTCAGACAAACTCCGTATCAAAAATAGTTGAAAATTCGACACCAATTCGTACTTTCAATAATATATACATGTACATATTGTATACACATTTAACGATTTAATGATTTCTATCTTAAAATGGTCGGAGAAATTTTCAAATAACATCGCATCTCGTCCGAGTATATGTTGGGTTTTAGGAGAAAAAAAGGATTAGGTCATTATAAATATCTCGCAATAGTATTAATAATTCTAAACGATAATAATTCTTTCCGTCGCATGCATCGACAGATTTTATCGATGAATCGGATCAATTACTCGTTGTTTGATAAGCTCGAAATCAAGACTTATGTAAGAGTCGTATTTGCAGCCCATTTCATCACTAACATCTCGAGTCACCTTAAGGATCGCTTCACCATAAAACCAATGTCTGAGAAAGAGTAGAAATGAGAAACTACGCAAACGATATACGTTATTTAAGCGATGTCGAGAGCATTGGAGCGCAATTTCATTTCCTCCCTGATTCGTAACAACTGCTAAATAACGACTATTTCTTGCATTTCAGGTTTGGTTCCAAAACAGAAGAACAAAATGGAGGAAGAAGCACGCTGCGGAAATGGCCACGGCCAAGAAGAAGCAGGAAGAGGCGGAGCAATTTCAGGACGATGGGTCAGATCGTGACGATGACTGCGAAAGTGAACCCAAAAGACTGCGAAGAGACAGCGGAGATGATATGATGATTCGAAGCAAAGAGTCTTCGAACGATAGTAAATCATCTTAGAAAAACAAAAAAACTGCATATTTTAAATAAACTAAGAAACGTCGTCGTCGTGAAACTATAGTTGTGCGCGAGATGAAGTGATAACTAACAGGAGATGATCGCGTCATTTGCTCAACAAACAAACAATTGTATAAAAAAAAATGAAGAAATCCACGTTACGAGTCGACATAACCGGTTTGCTGCAGCATGACGAAAATACACAAACTGTGATTGATGTCAGGGAATTAGACGCTCTGGAATCCACTTTACACGCAACGCTTGACCGATGGTCATGCAGAGAAGCTGTTCCGAGGTAAACATCTTCGAATTCAAGGTTTCGAGTCCTCGAATAATGAACTGAACCAAGAGTAACAGACACTCGACATTTTCCCGACGTTTACAGTACCGCAAAACGGTTACCACTATTTATTGTCTAATTACGAAGAACCAAACTATTCGTTTCTGTTGTTTTTATACGCCGATATTGTGTCATCGAATTCTCCGAAACGTCATTAACGAACGAGTTAACGCCGCTGCGCTAATTATGAAAACAGAAAGGTCATAAACAGTCCATTAATCAAGCGACACCTGCCATGGATTCTTTTGCGTATATGTTACATTAAAATAACTTCGCTAGCTCTAATTTTGCCAGTTTATCAAATTTCGGAGAGTCTGAGAATCCCGCCATCCGCAAGATGGGGGGGCAAATATAAAGTTAATGGTAAGGGCTAAATTGGGGCGGAACGAGGGGAGGGACCACAAACCACCGAGAACCGATCAATAGAACATAAACGCAGTACGGTGTAATACAAAATCACTGCAGCTTTCGATGCATGCATGTATACTATACGAGCGAAAACATAGAACACAAATTAATGCCAAACTTTTAAAGTGCCCTAGGGTAGGACGTGGGCTGACCCGAAAGATTATGCCTAGAAAAACGGAAGCACATTATGGTCTCACTAATTGTGTCGCAGCCCCGCATTAAAGGTGACTAAAATTTTCAAAAATCTGAAATAATTCTCAAAACTTTATCAACAAATTTAAAACATTCGACAAAACTTCAAAATTTTCATTTCGATATATTTAGGAAAATTATGCCAAAGTCAAAACAATGGCATTTAATCGAAACTGTCATTTTTACTGAATATACAATTCAATGACCAACTTGTGAAATGTATCACTTTTAAAGTGGGGGTGCATATGCGATGCCATGTAAAATCTAAAAACCGGTTTCAACAAAATATTTCTGAATATAGTATAGCGAAATGTACAGAACGAAACAACCAATGGATGCATGTTTACACATTTTATTTCGTAATTGTTCCTCGTTATATTGCATCATTTCTGAAAGAACACGCTTTTTCCACACACAAATAATTTAAAGTATACTATGCCTAAAGAAGTCTAATAAATAATTTAGGAAATTTAAATTCTTGAAAGAAATTGGAAAATTGTACCAAAATAAATATTGATGGTGAAATTATTTGTGATTGATGCTCGTAAGAGTTCAACGTAAATTTCTAGGATTATAGAGTTATAAAACTAAGATGTGACTGCATTATTTTAATTGAAAAATTCAAAGAAAATGATTCAATAACGTCAAGGTTGTTTGAATACTTCGCTTTATAGTCTGACATTTTTAAATCGAGCAATGAGAGACGGGGCTTATTGCTCTTTTATTACATGAAGACAGATTTCAGATTCATATCTAAATTAGTACTGAGAATCTTAAAAACATGCAATCCAAATAAAATTGCCTAATGGTCATTATAATTGTCCAATTTGATTTTGGCATATAGAACAATGATATCATTAAGTGATACGTTCTGGGGACAAATATTTACGTTGCCATTAGTTGATAAACCGCGTGAAGACAAGGGCATAATTATTCAATAATCACTGAACAAGAGTTTTCTAGTCTGCATGGTATTATGATTCACTTATGGTTGAAAATGAAATTTAAAGTAAATGCCAAAAACTTTTCAGTGTGAAGCGTTGCTTTTCTCTATTAGAGACATGAAAATTCATAATGGATATCTATGGCTCCCTCCTACTGATTACAATTTCAAATTTACAAATTTTAAAAAATCGTAATGAATATTAACATTTATCACGTTTCATCGAAGTGATTGATGCAAAATAACGAGGAATTATGAAAACGGTGCCCAGTTATTAATTATGAAAATGAATCCCCAGAAAGCTTATCAATTCAAAATAAAAATAGAATTAATATTACTAGCTAAGGAATGGGGCAAAAAGATTGAAACTGTTAGGGGAATAAGATGTCATCCATTCATCGATGTAGAAAGTTGTGTACATTTTTTATTGTTTGGTTATTTTAAGAAATAACGACGAGTAGATGATTATCCATTTGTCTTATTTTCTCCGGCGTTTTTAAGAAACAAATCTCATCGGCAGACAGTTCAGATATATAAATATGTATAAATAGGTTGGCATATCCGTACATATTGAGTTCATATAATGTACTTACGTATTGCCAACATAGGATGCCTATTATTTAAAAAAGGAGTTAATACCGTCTATATCAAAACAATAAGATTGCGCATTCTTGTATTTGTCAATAATTGTCTCAATTCACATATTTGTGAAAAAATAAACAAATGTTTCATTGTAAATTTTGCTTTTCCTTGAGTGTCGTTTTCAGATACAGTGTACATACTGTAAGTATAACGGATAGTGCACTTACATACATAATTACATTTGCACGAGTAAGAGTATTCCAACTCTATACTTATTTTACAATTAAAAGAACCTCTACAACTTTTCACTACCAAATTATTTATTAAGGGCTCAACGTTTCGGCTCTACATAGCCTTCAAAAGGAGCTAATAAAGTATACACGTTGTAATAATTGAAATACATGTTGAAAAGTAACTCAATTTTGAAAAGTAGTTTTTAAAGTTGAGGTACTTTGCAAAAAATTGCACTTGTCTTTAGCTCCTGATGAAGGATACAGTATGACGTATACATAATTTGGTAGTCAAAAGTTTTGGAGGTTCTTTTAATACAGTATTTTAACTACCTACACTCGAAAAAAAATGTCTACTTATTTTCTTTAAAAATAATTCAATCCTTACATTAAACCAAAGGAAACACCTTCAAGTGGTCGGAAACAATAACGAATTAAACCAGAAAAATGACCCGTACATCAGTAGATTTAATAAAAAAATAATAATACCGTGCTAAAATATGAAAAACCTAACTACAATTCTGTTAATCTATGACCATTTTTGAGGTCATACAGTAAATGGAGATACAACTGAATAATGGGGATACTGAATGATTTAAAGTCAGGCACCCTTCAACTGCTAGAAAATTTAAATAAACCTTACTAAATGAAGACTTAAAAGATCAGTTTGAAAAATGCCACAAAAATAATTGATATTTATACAATTTATATAATTTACAAAAAAAAAATCCTGTAGCTTTCGTTTTTAACTCGCAACTAAATTAATTTTTTTTAAAAAATAACAGCTGTACTTTAGTTGCCTTCAGGAGTTATGATTAGAAAAAATGGCATTAGGATTAAAAAATATTTTTTAAAGAAAGGACAATATAGACGAGCCTATCAAGAAGGAATACAAATTGGAAAGTTATAATCCTTCCCTAAAATGGCTTAAGCGAGTGACTTAGAACTTAGAACCTTTTGATCTAAAATTTAGGTGCATTTACTTCCAAAATTATTTCCGCCATTTCCTATTCGAAAAGAAATGCAATTTGAAAATATTTATAGATGGAAATAATGTATTATCGTCATTGCGTTTCAAAATGAATTTTAAAATGAATTACAATGTTCTAACTTATGCGTATTTCAAAGGCATTTTTTCTTCGATGTGAGCTCAACACGTTAAAAAATGACCTAAAATAAATTTAATATAGCCGGTGATTCAACTTTCCTACGTATTAAATTTCTTCCATGATTTTCGGTATTACCAAATGCACGCGAGTAATTGAATATACATGTATATTCAGGTGGTCATTTTTTGAATCTTGGTTGTTTCACGTGAAAGTATACGCTAGTCCACGCTGTTGTAATGACCGCATGATTGTCCCGCGGTATGATCATTTAAACGCCCACATCTCGCTTATGATCAACTGCCAGAAGCAAACCGTGTCGACATAATGGACACCAGCGCCACGCACTTGTGGTTGCTAACCTGAACATTGAAGAGCCTTCGTGGCGTTTCCTCCAACAGATGCTGCGAACATCGAGACCAAAATCTTGGAGAAAGATGGAAATGGATCGCGCCATTGGGGTCGATTCCCTCCTTTTAAAAATCGGATGAAAAAGGATGGTTAACCAAACTCCTAGACAAAGCCCAATGACGGTAAGACGATATACTGTATACTGTATATCTGAGGGAAAAACATTTTGGAAATCTCGATGAGATTGCAGAAAAGTATGTTCGATTCGTTCATTTTCGTAAGCAACGATGGAAACAAATGACATTATAAATCCCATGTTTAAAACCTCATGTTTCTAATTTTTTAACAGAATTTGAATGTGTAACTTTTTAATTTTTGTAGTAAACTTGAAGAATGGCGCATGTGCGCCGAAACGTCGTTTGAATTTTGAAACGTCTGGTCGTGCATTATTTTATTCGATTTTTCCTCCGACCACTTGAAGTTAATTATGTTTATCAACTTACGAGAAATCCACCATATTTGGGGTGAAGATCATTCAAGATTGATGCGAAGTTTGATGAACAAAAGTAGTAAACTGGCTACGGCCAAAACACAAGTCGCTTTCATGATGAGATGCCGGGAATATGGCATCATCCCCAGAGGCCTTACAACCCCAAGACGACACCGCTTACCAGGAGTGACATCTGCATATGATGCTTTGGATAAGGCAGTGTTGAATGGATCCATTTCCAAATCCTTCAGTAACATCCAGAACATCGACAATACCATGGATGGACAATGGCAACGTATGGAACAAGGGATTGATGCGCGCGTTTGCGCTTTCCTGAAAACGAAGATCGAGCAACGAATCACGCATGAAACGAACAAAAATCGCATCAGACTCCATGATAAATTCAGGAGGATCGTCACTAAGATGAAGCTGAAATTTAACATCGAACCTGATAAATGGACACTAGACCTTACCACACAACAACTACCGATAGAGGCAAAAAGATTTCTAGCACTGGGACCAAAGTTTGCCTTTCCCGAACGACCGAAAGCGGTGGACATTTTCGCTTGCGTGGAAAATGCAGCCCACCGATTTGAAGCTGGAACAACTCAACTGATCAGGGATTCTATTGCAAACTCGATCCCTAAAGATGACCCTGCACCGTTGGATGAGAAGGTATCCAAATTGCTGACTGGTTGGACCACGACACAATTCAGGAAATTTATTGCTAGCACTAAGGGGGAAATTTCCTTTCTGAAGGCAGATAAATCCAATATTATTGTAGCCATGGACCGCACTATGTACATCAACAAAATGGAACTGATGTTAACGGACGTTAACACATACCAAGTAATCGCCGGGACACGCAATCCCTTAGCTGCAGGTGAGAAAAAAGTTATCGACCTTGCCAAACGATGGAAAACCAACGGATGGATCACAGAGGGCGTATACAAACGGCTTGCTACGAAGATTGGCATTCTTCCCAAGCTCTACGGGATGCCTAAAACTCATAAGCCGGGACTACCGATGAGGCCGGTGGTATCCTTCATAGGCGCTCCTTCGTACGCCTTATCGAAATTCTACGCCAGGATCCTGTCGCACGTGGTAGGGAAGACTCCGTCACACATCAAAAACGGAAAGGAGTTCTCGGACTTAATTCGAGGTATGGCTATCCCGGATACTCATCGCCTTGTATCATTTGATGTCACGGCACTGTACACGAATGTACCGATTGGGAAAGTAGAACACGTGATCGACAAACACTGGAATACAATCAAGGGGATCGAAGGCGTTGGGGACATCACTAAGGTGGAGTTTCTGATCGGCCTACGGTTATGCTTGAACAGTACGGTCTTCACCTTTAATGGACAAGTCTACCGCCAAACGTTTGGGATGGCGATGGGCTCGCCCATTTCCTCGGTCATCGCAAACCTCGTGATGGAGGACCTGGAGGAGACCTGTATCGACATCATCAGGGAACACACCACAGTGTATAAACGTTACGTGGACGACATCTTTTCCTCCATTCACCGCGACCACATTGAATCACTCAAAATTCGACTGGAGCGATACCACCCCAGATTGAGATTCACTGTGGAAGAGGAAGTCGACGGCTGCTTACCGTTTCTCAACGTCAAGGTGGTAAGAATCAACAATGTACTGGCCACTGAGATCTACCAGAAACCGACAAACTGCGGTCGCTACCTGGATTTCCACTCCAGCCACCCATTGAGCATCAAGAGGAATGTGGCGGAGGCCTTGCTTAGACAAGCAGTGGAACTAACGTCAGACGCAGCCCGGAGAAGAGCGCTGGTGGAGAGCACCATCACTACGCTGGAACGCAACAATTATCCAAGACCATTCTGCCTGCAGATCCTCCGGAAACTGGAAGACCCGAATGGGCGGCAAAGGATTGCTGCACTCGGAGAACCCCCGACATGGATAGGTCTGCCTTTCGATCAGCGATGGTTCGGCAAAATAAAGCGTCTGACACAAGATGCCAACATCAAGATTGCCCCCCAGTGCAACCGCACGGTTTCATCACTACTGCCAAGCAAGAAGGACCCGACTCCACCACTGGAACGGAGTAGCGTGGTTTATAAGACCAGCTGCAACCAATGTGAATCTGTGTACATTGGCCAGACCCGGACAAAACTGAAAATCAGGATGCAGAAGCACCAAAGCCAATTCCGGTTACTGCGGGACAAGAATAGCGCCATGGTGGCACATTGCTTGTCCCACCCCAACCACGCGTTTAACCTGAAAGAACCCAAGATCTTAACCGCGGATGCAGGTTACCGGGGTCTTAACCTAAAGGAAAATGTCCAAATCCTACAGGACCGCAACGCAGTGAATATGGCGAAGGACATCGGCACGATTCCTAAATCGTACATCACACGCTTGATGAAAGATGGTATGCAAATTCCACTACCATTCAACGCACCCTACAACCAGCCGATACACCGACCTGCACACAATCCTCAGGTTCCTGACCAACGTCAGGCTACTCCTCAACCTGCACGGATTACTGCAACAACTCGTCCTGATTTAGCAGCGAATGTGGGAACAACTCCACACACTACCCCGAGGGTGACAAGTAACCAGCGTGTGGTCACCCCCAACAGTTCTAGCATAACACACAGGAACCTACCACGAATAACCAGGAGGAATGTTACAACCCAAAATCCACCACCAGCCCGAAGGTCTGCAAGGTCCAACCGGACTAGGACGACTAGGACGCCTAGCCACCCAACAACCAACCAAGGACCCCCATCGAACACAACCGGCGATGGCAGCCCTGTGGCAAGAAGGAGAAATCCGACCAGACGGGCAAGACGACCAGCCATCATCATCAAATGATCTGGCACTACCTCGCTTGGCTGCCAGGTTGCATGCTTGGAGTCATCTTGGATGGCGCATGGTGGACGTCGGATGAAGTCGTCCACCTAGTTGGCCACGAGACCAACAGTTTTTGTTTTCACTTTGATTTCTCTGTTGAATTGTGTTGGTTTCATGTGGTTCGCAGCCGTTTTCTGCTGATGGTTTTTCGATCATGGTGGGGATACTTTCGTTTCTTGTGCCCTGGCTGGGTTCGAATTTTGGCGGCGTTTTCAGATTGTCCACCAGGGGCGCAGTGTTACCCCCCGTGACGTTTTTTCACATGCTTTGGCAATCTGGGTCAAAAAAGACCCCCAATATTTGGACTGTCATGGTGGATGTGAAACGAAAGTGCCCATGATGTTTGAGAATCGATTGGGAATCGGCTGCAGGACTGCTGAAATGTAGTACAATTTGGCAGAAATCAAGGTGAGTTTTCTTACTTTTGCTCTACAAATTGTAGATTTTCTTAGTAAACTTCTAAATTAACGTTAACTAACCCTTCCTTCACCCTATTGTTCCCCACATGGGGCAGTAGCTCATGTTCTAGCTTTTAAATGGAATTTAAATGTGTAACTTTTTATATGTTTTGTAGTAAACTTGAAGAATGGCGCATGTGCGCCGAAACGTCGTTTGAATTTTGAAACGTCTGGTCGTGCATTGTTTTATTCGATTGTATTGTAGACGGGACATTGCAGGGGGCAGCCCACAAACGCCGTTGAATAGTACAGCTCGCCACGAGACGAACGAAACAATTCGGCATTTTATGGAAGACCCTCTCACAAAGGTGAAGAAGTCGGCTCGCAATTAAACGGGCCAAGGAAATTAGCATATTTCTCGCGAAAGTTATGTGACGCGTATACTGCACAATTATTGCAATATTTTTCGAATGTCACTTAAACTATACATGTACAAGGTGAGAATCTTATAACACCATCTTATTGTTCAGAAAAGAACAGCGTGTTCCGAAAGTTTTCCATAAACTCATCTATGAATTCGATTGTAATATCGTTAACCTATTCCGCACGTTCCTAATTTCTCCTGTGAACGAATCGTTGGAAGAATATCTCAATTTTTAATTACATTTTGATTACAACCCGTCAAATTATACGTTACAACAGATTATTAATACGATCGTAAACAGAACATAAATGGCACGTGTACTGCCCAATTTGGTTAAATATTCCGCAATTTACAGCAGTTTATACGATGCCTATCAAAACATGGAATAAAAATATAGTGGAACCTCATTAAGAACTAAGCTTTATACTAATTTCAGATATTACGAACTCATTTCCAGTCTCCGTCCTACATCGAACATTGTTAATTTCTTTGTTTATGACGAATTCCGAATTTATATTAAAACGACTAAAGCGAATGAATGTTCGAGTTCCCAACGAACGAACTTAAGACGATATGAAAAAAAGTATACGTTATAACAGGGAATTTCCCGATAAATGCCGCAACAACCCCTTCTCATTCATGTTCGTTGGATATACATGTATAGTGGATTTCATCCAACCTTCGATGAAACATTATACATGTATAGTTCTTATTGTTAAAGCCATGTTTTGTCTGACGATACGAACTACAATTTAAACCAAATACTATAGGAGAGCTCAAGAATGTATAGTTCCACACCAGCAGTTGTGGCAGTAGCTAAGTGGTAGCCAATAGAAATGATGCAAATGCACCAACAGGCATTCTTATTTGTTTCCAAATGGATACTGCCACAACTGCTGGTGTGGAACTATATATATATACATTCTTGAATTCCCCTATCTAACGTCCTTTGCGATTCGTCTTAACGAGGTTCTACTGTACCATTAATGGATATCGAAGAAACATTCCAAGACGATCAAACGTTGCACTACATGCGCATATACGGTACGGTGTATATACAATTAAGGTTCCATACTGTATGTATACAATTTTATAAATGGAGAAGGCGCTCTCCTTTACAGGATATCAATTTAACTAAGGCTTTTCAAGCCCGAAAAAGAAGCATAAAAGATGCAGAACATATCCTCCAAAAGCAATAGAAAACCGTTGATAATTACTTTTGAAATCAGGGCCAAAGCCTCGAGAATTCTTTGGCAACATTCTGATTTCAATTACAAAATGCGGCGGTGCCAAATCCGAGCTCTATAAACATAATTTCAGCAGTTATAATAACCCTATGATTGATTCATTTTGTAATTTATAGTTCACGTACACCCGATATATTAAAAGGTTAACTTAAGTAAGCAATTTAGTTGAAAAAAGGGGGTCACATTTTGGGTTAATTCAGTAGCCAAAGTCATTTCCTCATAGCGATTTTTTTTAATGTGGGTGCGCTTTTTATGTTTCTATCTCGAATTATTTTTTTACGGATGACTTACATGTGCACAGGGAGAAGGAAAAAGAAAAAAAAATGTGGGTCTTAGACTCTCACTTAATAAAGTAACGCATGTTTAGGTAGAGAAAAGTAGGTGCATCTCCACAAATGACCCCCTAAACACCTAAGCATGGCCTAAATATTGATAAGAAAAATAAATAGCGACTTGATATACCCACTTTTATACAAATGATCTCAGGATGGAAGAGGAGGGGGTCCGCTTCCCCCTTTTAAATAATAATAATAATAGAGATAAGGTGAACAGGGTCAGGGCGGAAAAATATACGATTCCCAGCGAAAAACGAAAATTTCAAGTGGATGATGCAAAGAAAAAAAATTGCACGTATTTCGTGAAGTTTTCAGATATTTACTGCGATATTCATTAAAAAAAAACTACTCATTTTCTGCATCACCTTGCTCGGTTAGAAACTGGATTCATCATGAGAGAAAAAAAATCTGAGGGACGAAGAAACACAGCGCGAATTAAAAATGAATTATAAATAACAAAAAAAGAAAAAAAAAACTATACAATTTTGTAAGTAGCACGCGTACGTCGAGAATAAAATTGCTTTATATTTTAAAGAAACAATTAACATTAATTACTTCAGTTACAAACTTACTAAGGAAAACTGCCGAAAGCGCACGGTTTTAAGATAGCTCGTAATTAAATAACTTAATCAGTATGCTTCATTACAAAATAATAAGGATTATAAAAGTATATTGGCACGTAACGACCATTAGGAATGGTCAAGATACTCAAGCATCCTAAAGTGGACATATATATTTCAGAAGAAATTGCAGGCCGCGTCTGAATGTGGAATTTTAAAAAGTTTTTTTTCCCACTTCGCCTTCAAAATAAGCAATTTTCGTGAACCCGCAGGATAAACCTCAAAGGCTCACTAGGTTGAGTACACTTCGTGAATATTTCAGCGTGCGCTACGGCGCTCTGACAGCCCAGATAACATTTACCCCCACCTAGTGATCTTTCGAACCTTTCTTTCAGAATTAAGATTTTAAAAATTCGCATAAAAGAGCGCTAAATGAACAAATCTATATAAAGGGGATTATTCATCTACACGCATAGGAATAAAAATGGCGGATTAATGCATAAAAGAAACACGGGTCTATTTCGTTTGAAAAGCGGAATAAGATCAAAGATACATTTTTTTTGCCATGCAACATTATTTCAAAGCCATTCAGCGCCATTTATCAGCAAACACGTTTAACGCGAACAAATTCGGATGCCTTTTTCTTCGGGAATGCAACGACAACGTGTGTTTTACAAGATTAAATATGTTTTGATTACAAATAAGCTGTATTTTGCGAGCGACAGCTCCATAATCTCGTATGAGATGCAGCCGTGAAACGAAAATAAATATCGTGGACCTACTTGCATTACAAGTGGGATTAATTTTAATTAGGAACCATCTCGGTTCTTATTTGCCTGGTCGTTACAGGGTGCACAATGTACGGTACATTTTATACTGGCCGCAAACATTTTAAATATATACAAAGCGGGGGTTCGATCAAGTAATTTTTACGAATGGGTCACCAAGATGTGTGATTGATATATTGGAAATGTATTTATGTTTATACGTGAGAGAAGAAACAGTTGAAATGTTCTGTTGATGCCTATATATTACGCATTTTTTAGGAAACAAATGTTTCTGTAACATATTGCCGAAACCTGTTTCTGCAGATCTGCTGCCGAAACATGCTGACGGCATGCACCAAACAAAAGTCAAAAACAGACGACAGAATATTTCGAAAACAGACGACAGAATATTTCGAAAACAGACGACCAGAATGTTTCGAAAACAATTTTTTGCTGGACTGACACTGAATATATCACGGAAACATGTCATGGAAGTGATGGAACATTGTTGTGCAGCAAAATTGTTTCACCAGTTCTGTTTCCTGAATAATTTTATATGAGACTTTTTGAAGAAACTGTTGCAGAAGCAGTGTTTCGATGCAATGTTTCGTTGGTCCGAATTACATAGGCTTTATAAACAGAAATCATTAACACCTTTTACACTTTAAGCCGGTCATACTCGGGGAAAGTTATGGAAACTTGGCAATTTCAGGCGTGTCCGAAAAGTCAAGCACATATTTCTGAGCATTTTACTGACCATGGCTTTTAAAAAGGAAAATTTCAAACTGAAAGTAATTAAATTTCATTTTTGTTTTTATAATTGACAAATTAAAACATTTCATTTCTCGTAATTCACATTCTAAAAAGCAGAACTTTTTGAACATGCCGTATTTCCAGATATAACTTTCCTCGTGTATGGCCGGCTTAAAAGCTGTCGTACACGAGGCAATTTATATCACGAAACTTGTTTCCAGATATATTGTTGTTTGATATTTCCACTTGTGTTTGGGGAAAATTTCCTTCGCAAATATGTTTCCAGATATATTTTCAGAATAGAAAATGATCCTGTTCTGAGCAACTTATTTGTAAGAAACTGACGTCAAAGGGTTTACAGTCATATTTATATCCCGAAACTTGTTTTCAGATATATTTTTGCTTGATATCTCCACTTGTGTTGGGAGAAATTTCCTTCGCAAATGTAATTCCAGATATATTTTCAGAATAGAAAATGATCCTGTTCTGAGCAACTTATTTCTGGTAAGAAACTGGCGTCATAGGGTTTACAGTCAATTTTATATCCCCAAACTTGTTTCCAGATATATTAATTTGTAGCTTAAATAAAACACTTCCTTTTTCTTCCCCCCAATCTACCATTTGTAGTTGTGGAATACCTTAGATTAATTTTTCATCATTTTTACATTTATTTGTCTACAAAAAAATGTGTTAGTCTGTAAGTACTGTAAGTTGGCAAAACTACTTCCATTTTTTCTGTAATCTATTTTGAAAGAATTAGCGTTTCATAAACTGCAGTCTACGCAGCAAATGACATTATTTTAGAATCTCCCAACGAAACCTGGAGCATAACAAGGCATGAACTTAAGGCTACGTCCACACTTGAAGAAACATAGAGGAACTTTTGGTTGCTAATTATTGCCACTTGTTTCTTTAAACAAAGTTATGTAAACAATTTATGTAATAACTTAAGGCCGTCCACACAAGTTTAGGCGTGTCCGAAAGTCATGCGCATTTTTCTGAGAATTTTAGCAACCATGGCTTTTAAAAATGAAAATTCAAAACTGAGAGTAATTCCATTTCGTTTCAAAGTTTTTAAAATTGTAAGATTAGAACATTTGATTTCTCAAAATGTAAGACGAATAAAACACGATTTTTTGAACATGCATTTAATTTCGAGAAATATGACAACACATTGACTCTTATGTGACGGTTTTATGGAAATATTGTAACTGGCATCTAAAAGCTGTTCTATGTTTCCTCCAGTGTGGACGTAGCTTTAAAAAATGTAATTCTCAAGATGCCAGTTGCATAAAACGTCAAACTGTGTTGAAACAAAACAATCAGTTCGTCTTATTCGGCGGACGTCTTAAGATGTTTTGATTCACAGTGTAAGGAATTCGATTTCATTTATATTTTTAAAATATAAAAATTAGAAAATTTGGTTTCTCATAAATTGCAACAAAACAAACATGAATTTTTGAACATGCCTTTAATTTTCAGATATATGGCAACAAATTGACTTACGTGTGACGGCCTTAAAGCTACGTTCACGCTGGAACAACATTTGGAGGAACATAGAACAACATTTTGTGGCTAATTTCTGCCAGTTGTTTCCATAAATTGTTGCCTAATAAGTTTTTTCCCGAAACCAACTGGCAATAAAATTGCTCTGTTTCCTCCAGTGTGGACGTAGCTTTTTCGAAATACTGTAACTAAGCAACAAAAAGTTGCAAGGTTTTCTCAAGTGTGGGCGTAGTCACGTATAGCTTTATAGAAATACTGTAACTGGCAACAAAACGTTGCAATGTTTTCTCAAGTGTGGACGTAGCTTTTTCGAAATATTGTAACTGGCAACAAAAAGTTGAAAGGTTTTTTCAAGTGTGGGCGTAGTCACCTAGCTTTATATAACTACTGTAACTGGCAACAAAAAGTTGCAATGTTTTCTCAAATGTGGACGTAATCACGTAGCTTTATAGAACTATACTGTAACTAGCAACAAATCGTTGCTCTGTTTCCTCCAGTGCAGACGTAGCTTTTTCGAAATACTGTAACTGGCAACAAAACGTTGCTGTTGCCTCCAGTGTGGACATACCGTAGCTTTATAGAAATATACGGCAACTGGCAACAAAACGCTGCATTGTTGCCTCCAGTTTGGCCGCAGCTTTATAGACATACTGTAAATAGCAACAAAAAGTTGCTTTGCTTTCTCCAGTTTGGACGTAGTTTTAAATAAATACAGTAACTGACAACAAAAAGTTGCTCTGTTTCCTCCAGAGTGGACGTAGCTTTATAGAAATTTTTTAACTGTCGACAAAAAGTGGCTCGGATTCCTCCAGTGCGGACGTACCTTTATAAAAATCTATAACTGGCAAAACAACGTTGCTGTTTCATCCAGTGCGGACGTATAGTTTATAGAATTACTGTAACTGACACCAAAAGGTTGCTCTGTTGCTTCCAGTGTGGGACGCAGCATTATAGAAATACTGTAAATAGCAACAAAAAGTTGCTTTGTTTCCTCCTGTTTAAACGTAGCTTTATAGAAATAATGTAACTAACTACAAAAAACTGCTGCTTCCTCCAGTGTGAACATAGCTTTATAGAAATACAGAAACTGACAACAAAAAGTTGCTGTTTCATCCAGTGTGGACGTATAGTTTATAGAACTATACCGTAATTGGCAACAAAAGGTTGCGCTGTTTCCTCCAGTTTAACCGTAGCTTTATAGAAATAGTGTAACTAACTACAAAAAAGTGCTGTTTCCTCCAATGTGAACATAGCTTTATAGAAATACAGTCACGGACATCAAAAAGTTGCTGTTTCATCCGGTGTGGACGTATAGTTTATAGAACTACCGTAATTGGCAGCAAAAGGTTGCTCTGTTTCCTCCAGTGTGAACATAGCTTTATAGAAATAACGTGGTTTAAAATAAACATTCTCTTGATGCCAATGGCATAAAACGACAAACCGAATTGAAACAGAACAACCAGTTCGTCTTACTCTTTGGACATGTCGAGACATTTTGATTCCCAGTGTAGGCAACTCAGGTGAGTTTGGAAGCACCTTAAATTAGGAAGATAAGGGCTGCAGTCGCACGTCACGCGCGTTATAAATGCGTGACGCCCGGTGTGAAAAGTTATAGATATGGACAGTGCTTTTATCTGCTGTCTTCCATTATGTATGTACAGAGTTGAATTTATGGCTGCGCCAGGCTGTCGTAAGTTATACAAATGGCCACGTAAAAGTAGCCTTAGCAAAGTAATGGCTCCTGTAGAATCATTGAAACGTGACCATGGAAGGAACGCAGTGACGTCCATTATTCTTTGCGGTCCTCTGAAAGCTCCATTAAAGATTATTAAAGAAATGACGCTTCCCACTTGACGAATAGATGCCACCATTCATAACGCTCTGTTTTGTTTTTGGAAGAGAGTTAAGAATGGGGAAATGAGAGAACTCAACAAAGGGGTAATTCGTGCCTCTTTTATTACCCAGTAGTTTAATGGATTAGATAATTCACGATTAGCCCTTCCCTCCCCCCCCCCACCCACCCTCCCATCATCCGCTTGCAAATCGGGAGATGGAGGATAAGGGAACTCATCCTCAGGTTTTAGTAGAAAAGATCGTGTCTTCATCAACCTTGGTTCTTTCTTTTTGGAAAAGTGAAGCCAAGTATCGGATATGAAATTGGTGTTTCGGTCCTTTTTCTACATCTGGACATAATGTCTAATTATTTAAACGGATGGATAGTTGTAGGAAGGATAACGTTGACTCTTTTTTTAGGGTAATTAGATATTTTATGTCAACAGATCTGTGGACAACCGATTATCCGGGTTACTGATTAACCGGGGTCATTTTAACTTGCGGGCATGCTATTCACAAACTAATATTAAGAGGGTATATTTTAAGAAAAAGAAATGTTGATTTTTTTTTTGATTTTTTGTGTGGAAAAAACGATGGTATTCCCAAAAACGACGCAATTTTTTCTCAAATATTGAACTTTTCTAAAAACTACAACCTTTTACATTCAGTAGGCTATTTAACTTTTTCAAAAACGACAATTTTTCCTTCAATGTTTAACTTTTCCAAGGCGACACAACTTAACCTTTTCCGATAACTTTTCTACGTGAACTTTTCACTTTTCTAAAAAGGTTCAATTTTTCCATAAATATTTAACTTTTCCCAAGACGACACAAGTCGTAAGTTATAAATACCAATATAAAGTTCCAATAACGGCACAATTTGTGCAAGCCTATTTAACTTTCCCCAAGACGACACGATTCTTATTTTGTAAAAAACGGCACAATTTTTCCATAATACTTTAACTTTATCAAAAACGACACAACTTTCCCATAATAATTTAACCTCCTCATAAACGGCACAATTTTTCCATAATAATTTAACTTTCTCAAAAACGGCACAATTTTTCCATAATAATTTAACTTTCTCAAAAACGGCACAATTTTTCCATAATAATTTAATTTTCTCAAAACCGACATAATTTTTCCAAAAATTCCAAAAACGACACCATTACCTTCAATATTTACCTTTTTCAAAAACGACAAAACTTTTCCTTCAATAAATCAAACTTTTTTAAAAAAAAAAAAAAAAAAGCGACGCCATTTTTCCGCCGAAAATAATTGATGCAACGTTTTTCCAAAATTATGGAGCAAAATTAAAATTTTACAAAAAAAAAATATTTTTCTCGAGGTCAATTTAAAAGAATTAACCTTTCTTTTGATAAAAATCGTATCTAAGACATGTTCAAAATACTCCAAATTTACAGGTACTAAATCTGCCATGCGCTGTCCCAATAAGCTGTACATGTAAAGGTGGGAACACAATAAGGAAACTAACTGAAGCTTGGTTTCCTAAACTGGATTGCTAGTTTCCGAACCGTGCGATAATCGGCTTTCCTAATTAGGAGTTTGCAGTTTCGTTAACTGAGTTTGCAGTTTCGTTAACTGAGTTTCCAGTTTCAGAAACAACGTTTCCTTAGTGTGTATACCTGCCTTTAAGAACGAGGGTTTAGGTACATTGATTTAAATTTTTATGAAAACTGCCAAGCTTCCCCTGTTGCAGTTGAATAGAATGTCCCCTAGATGCCGCTGCATGCTGATAACGCTGAACATTGCCTGTATACGGTTCTTACAAATCTGTATATTTTGGAAGGTTTTCGGTACTTATTGATAGCAACATTTATTTAATTATCGATGATTTTTCTATTCATTGCATTTTTGTTTTGCTTTCTTTGTTTAAAATGTGATTAATTATTTTAATTAAAAAGTTATTTTTCATAATCATTGTTTAAAAAACCTGTTTATACAAAAATACGTTATTCGTTTAAAATAATTTTTAGTAGTAATAATTAAGGTGAGACTTGAAGATACATTAAAACAAAGAAAGCAAATTAAAATGTATAAAATACCGTCTTTTTTAAAAAAAATTCAAATTCTGCTTTCCATTGCAAAATTTGATATTTGTAGACAGCCAAATTATTGATTTTACTACACTAACCGTATTCCACTTTAATCACGTGTTTGTTTGTTTTTTAGCCACAATTTCGCCCTGTAATCAACATTGTATTTGCTAAATATGAGTAATATTTACTCTAAAAAATCCATTCTCAGGGGGGCAGCCTGACTAAAAAATTAAAACCGTGCTTAGAAATGAAAATGAGTACCGATATTTGCCAAACATTAAATTTTATATTTTTATTAAGCGCTATTTTAAACTATTTTCGAATAATAATAATAATAAATAAAATGAAAACAATAAAACGATTTTATCACAATAACATTATTTTATTTACATGTACCCATTTTTCAAATTATACATTAAGGAGTATCAATACATGTATATTGATAATCGGTATTAAATATTAATTATTTCTCATATAAGTGTTACCGCGTGAATGAAGATATTTCCGCTTGAGCAATTGGACAGAATAGGGCGTGAGCGGGTCACATAAGTAGAAGTATTTTACATTGTACTACAATGAATGAAATTAAAATGTCTTATATAATTTATTGAGAAACCTTGCTATTTAAGAAACTTACTAATTTAAATAAATGAGTTATTTTAAAGCAATTATACCAATAACATCCGGTTTTAAAAAGCAAACGTTAAGTCATACAGTAATAAGTACATGATGAACGCAATATGAACATCGAACTATTTTTCTTATAAAAAAAATTGCCTTTTAAAGCTATATATCTTTATTAGTATTAAATTATACGTATTAATTATAGTATTATAGTTATTACAAATTATAGTATTAATTATCGTATTATAGTTATTATAAATTATAGTATTAATAACACATTACATGTACATGTATATTGATTATTGGTATGAAATCTAAATTTTCGCATATACAGTATTTCAAATTATTCTACAATGAAAGAAATTAAATGACTTAAATAATTTATTGAAAAAACCTTGCTTTTTAAAAACTTGTTAGTTTAAATAAATGAATAATTTTAAAGCAATTATCACGATGACATTCAATTTAAAACACACACGTTAAGTTGCATTCATAATAACCTCAATATGAGCATCAAACTATTTTTCTTCTAAAAATATTTTCCATTTAAAGATATATTTCTATATTATTATTATAAAAACAAACACTGAAAATGAAACGTTGCTATTGTGTCCAATTTCAAAGCGCAATATAAAATTTGAATTTTGTTAGAATTTTCTAATAATTTTCCTTGCGCTAAAATGTATAATTTTTTTTTAACAAATCTCTTTGTGTAGAGGATTTCATCATAGCATAAAATTTTATAAATGTGAAAAAAATCTGTTTTTATTAATTAGTCTCCAATAATTATTATCCCTGCATTGGAATTAATTGAATTTGGCATCATTTTTTTAAAATATATATATAGTTTAATGTAAATTTAAAGGGAAATATCATGGAAGAATATTATGGATGCCAGTAAAAAATCCATAATGCGGGGTGAAATACGTTTCGGTGATCAATTTTTATTACTGTCGGAGAGAATATAGCTTTTGTGCTGCCATTGAACGGCTTGATCAAATATGGACTTTTCTCCAAAATGGTCGCTTGATCCTGTCCATGTTGCAAAGATGGTCGTTTTATCTCGGTTTTGCAGTGGCCTCTTATCTCGCAGACTTCGCGGTAGTCTGCTTTTTTATTTACATTTTTACAAACGATGACTACAGTCCATTACCATAAATTCTTCTAAAATAATGAAAAAATCGTGTGACCTAACAGTGTCCATTTTTTGTCTGTTTGGCATTGGTGTATTTGAACAATTTAAAAATTAATGACCTATACAAATATTCCTGTAAAACATGTACGCAGAATGTGTTTATCATTGGACAATCATTTCGTATATTGGAAATCCAAAAAATAATTTGGAATGCTAAATTTTGTGATTGCTAGCTAGACCATTATATTCAAATAACTATAAAGTCATATGGTGTAATTGATGTACAAATAACAAAGAAGAAATGCCAACATTAATTGTTATTTATTTATTTAAAAAAAACAACGGGGAAATCTCCCAAATTCCAACAAATTACACGACATTGTAAGTTGTGAATTTCGTAGTGCAGATATACTGCCAAAACAATTAAGAAAAAAAATGAAATTTTGAAGCAAAAATTGTGGTGAAAATTTCTTAGTTTTTACATTTTAACGAAATGTGGGAAATACATGTCAAAAGCTTTCACAAATAATCATTAACGCATAATTACGTTTAAAATGACATCAACTTTAGTAATGAATTTATATCCAATAATTTAAAAAAATGTTCATAATTAAATGGATAAAATAGATAAATACTGTAAATAAAATCTGCACATTTCGTAATAAATGAATGTGGGAAATACAACATGTCTATTTTTCACAAATAATCATATACATTTGAAATGACATCAAATTTAGTAATGAATTTATATCTAAACATAATAAAATAAAAGTTTATTAAAGATAAACATTTATATTAGAATACAATGGCTAAAATAACTAAAATAAAAGTACATAAAAAATATGTACATGTTACGTAGTGCAGATATACTGCACAAAAGCAATAAAGAAAACAAAAATAAATTTTAAATTTTGAAGAAAAAAATATGGTCAAAATGTCTTAGTTTCCAGAATTACTCGTTTCCATTTGAAATTACATCAAATTTAGTGATGAATTTTTTATATCTACTAATAATAAAACAATTTTTTGTCATTAAATGGATAAAATAACTGAAATCGACAAATTTCGTAATGAAGAATGTTTTTAATAATAAGTATACATACATGTTTCGTAGTGCGGATATATAGCACAAAAACAATTTAAGAAAACAAAAATAAATGTGAAATTTTGAAGAAAAAACAAAATATGGTAAAATCTCACATTTTAGCGAAAAATGGGAAATACAACATGTTGAGTTTTCACAAATAATCATTTACATTTGAAATAACATCAAATTTAGTAATGAATTTATATCTAATAATTAAAAATAAGTATTTATAATTAAATGGCTAAAATGACCGAAATTTGCAAATTTCGTATTGATGGAATGTTAGTAATAATGTTAGTAATAATGCACATATTTTTTTATATGTACATGTTTCGTAGAGCAGATATACTGCACAAAATCAATTAAGAAAACAAAAATAAATGGGAAATTTTGAAGAATTACAAAATATAATAAAATGTCTTAGTTCTCACATTTTAGCGACAAAATGGGAAATACAACATGTCGAGTATTCATAAATAATCATATTAAAAAAAATATTTATCATTAAATGTCAAAAATAACTACAATCTACAAATTCCATAATGATTGAATGTGATTTTAAAAAACTTCTACATTTTTGATTGAAATTAAAACTTCTGATTTACATTTCTGGATCCGGGGATTTTTTATTATTTGGTATAAATTTTCATTGTCAAATGTAATGCCAGCTGACTTTATAATAAACGTCATTTTGTTAAGTAGCTGTATGAAATCCATCCTCTGACAACAACCTTGTGACGTCACGCCAAGCAACAACTTAATTTTATTTGGCTTTAAAAAGAGTATTATTTAAATCGCATTTCATTTAATTATAGTTCTATTCCACTGCTGATATTGTTAGGAAGTTGACAATTACGTTGCCTGAAAGCATCCTTTCTTATTGTTGCTGCTTCCCTACGATGCTAATTTGCATAATGGCATTGCATAAAGGCTTGGCCTTGCGCGACATCTCCTGGTGGAAATCAGAAACGCGATTTTTTGGCGCCCCTATTTTTTGTATTTTTACCATGAGCTCAACTTTAACAATGCTGGGGTTTGGTCCCCCGTTTTCGGGGTTTAAAGCTTTTTTACGTCGGACTTTAGACATTTTATTGAAGCCTCTTATTGTGCCTGACATGATATCGTTTTTATAGTGTTTCATCTTTTTTACTGAACATATATCCCTCTTTTCACCTTTATCCCTCTTTTGTTATTACACGTTTCTTCACACCGTTTTACCCAAAAAATGGCAAAAAATGCATTGTGACACAGCAGACGAGGTACCCGAATTTGGGTCAGAAAAAAACTGGTTAGTTAATCCGATTTCTAGACTAAAATTGGACAAACGTACCTGTTATTCAAGTTGTTTCCTGAAATTTATTTTTAATAAATATTGGACATTTTAACTTATTTTCAAGTACATTCAAATAAGTAAAATCCAATCTCAATTTGTAGTAAACGCAACAGTAATTAAAACACAAATAAATATTGCTGAATTAATGTTATAAGAAAATATTAATTTTTTATTTTAATTAATCTATAGAAATTTTCTGCTAATCTGAAACTACAAAGTGATGTTTGCTGAAAACCAAAATTGTTTGTAATTTAGCAAACTGGCATTCAAGTGTTTCTGGAATTTTTGTGTGTAAATATTTGAAAATAAAATATATTTTCAAATGCATTCAAATAAGGAAATCCACATTTCAATTTACAGTAAACGCAACAGGGAATTAAAACACAAAATATTGTAGGAATAATTTTATAAGAAAATGTTACATTTTTTTATTAATTATTTATTTTAATTAATCTTTGTTAATTATCTGCTAATTTGAAACTACAAAGGGATGTTTGTTGCTTCGACGATATTTGTAGGAATATTCTTATTGTAAATATGACATTGCAGTAAATTAACTGTCAGAATATCTCATCATTGTTGTCGAATATCTACCAGAAATATGAAATGTTTAATACATTTTTATATTTTTTGGTTATTAAGATCAATCATTCTAACTATAAATTTCAAATGCTTAATGTAATTATTTGGTATAATATATCTTTTCAATACCATTTTAAGTGTAAAGAACATTGCCATTTACATTTATTTCAATAGGGTTAGTCAGACGGAAACTTTGCGAATCGCGCACATTGGCAGTCGATTCTGAAGTGACTTGTTTAAAAGGGGTTAAATTAAATAACAGCGATATCCTATAGTGAATTTTACAAAACACCCAATTAGCCTGTCCATTTTGAACACATGACTTCACGCCTGCCAGAATAAGATTCGCAAACGCTTTGCTTGAGTACCCCTGTTTTAAAACCTTTTTAAATGTTATTTGCTGTATTTTCCTAACGACATTTTAGAGTTTTGCCACGGCTCCAATTTGCATTTCACATTAGCCTGACCAGCATCACGGCAGGGATGTTGTTCCATAAAGTCAAGTCCCAGTCTTGTTTCGAGTCCCCAAATTATGACACTTTTACGTTATTTAACAACAATAAAAATTGAAGTAAAAACATAGAGAATAAGCATCTTCAACGAAGCTGAAAAACTGAAACCACGCGGTTTTCGATCGCTGCTAGACCCGCGTGCAATTCGCAGGGGCGGGGGGAGGGGGAGGCCGGGGTAAAAGGGGCCTAGCCTAGTTGCGCAATCTGGCGAGAGAGGGCGCCGCTTGCTCGGCTCCAGCGGCGCTTCCACCAACGGGAACAACAGTTACAAATAGCTGGCAGCGCAGGCAGGTCACAACACTCGACCGAGAATTGAACTTTAATTGGTTGAGGCAATTAAGCCGCATCTAAAACGCTGCATGTCATTAAAACGAGAACATGGTGCAGCAGGGTTTACACGGCACTTTTTAATACACTCGTGATACGCGCTGCTGATAATGATAGTCGACCAATTATGCAAAATGTGCAAATCTATTAATCACGGCACAACTAAAGTGTCGAGACTTTTTTTTTTGGGCTTGTTCTTAATTCTTCAGCCGAAATTTCAGCGCTGTTGTTGCGCACAGCGGCTTATCGCTGAATTGATCACCGAAGTATAGGGCTGCATGCTCGTTATCAACTTGGCCGTGCACTATTCAAATTTGTTGGGTTTATGTATTGGATATTTTTCGGAGTAGAATATTCGTAGAATTTCACGTAGAATGGTCGTAGAATTTCAGGTAGAATGGTCGTAGAATTTCACGAGGAATAGACATTTTTTTTAAAAACTGCGGTGGTTTGAATTTTCAGGTGATCTTTGAGTGAAAGGGAATTAAATTACGACTTTTTCAACCTAACCGGTACCGGAATGTACCGACTGATTTCAGACAACATTTAGACGAGAAGATTCAGAAGAGTGTTATGCAACGAGAATTTAATGGTCATTCAAAAAAGTTGTCCTTATGTAGGGGGTAGGGGGGATAGGTTGAGTCACGGCCAAAATGTGGACAGGGGGAGGGAGGATGACCAACTCGGACATCCACTTTGAAAAAAAAATCCAAATAAAACCAGTTCCCATGCAAAGTAAATGGGAAATTGAGCGCAATTTGGCATCGGTGGGTTATAAATTGAAAAAGTCAGTTAACAGGGTTCCTCCAGTCCTGAAAAACATGGAAAAGTCAGTTAAAAGGTCAGGGTCCATTTGCAAACTTTCCAAGTTTGCCGAGGACAAATTTGCAACATTTTCCACGTTTTCTCAAGTACAAATCTTCAACATTTTCAAATGTTATCAAGTACAGATTTGTAAAATTTTCAACAGTTTCCGAGAAGAAATTTGCAAAAATTCCAACACATTCTACAAATTGGCCAAATTTTCTACGTTTTCCGAGTATAGGCCTACAAGATTTACGTTTTCCGAGTAAAAATTTGCAAAACTTTCAAAATTTTCCGAAAACAATTTTCTAAATTAAAAAACGGCTGAATGGATTTTAATGAAAGTTGCTAGAGAAATACATGTAAACGTCATCTATTATTCAAACAATAATAAGCCATTTTGGGAGATTCATTTTTCCCGACGTTCTGGCAGACACTGCAGGACGTCCACTTCTCTGAGCAACTTTCACAGTCGTCTGTCCATTTTTGAACTTTTCAATCCACTCAGAGACCAAATTTTTGGACATTACTCGGACCTTAAACATTTCAAACATTTCTGCTCCTGAAATGCCTTCAAAGTTAAAAAAAGAACAATTGACCGCTGCTGAGCCACTATCTCCTCGACTTTTAAGAACTTGCAAATTTTGAAACATACCTTTTAATGGTGAAGTATGTTCAGGAATGATGGAAGAATTTTTCCAACAAATTTTATTAAAATATATACGCAGTCGTTTTAATTTTTTTTAAAAAAAATGATTATAGAAACTTAATGAAAACCCCCTCGTAAATTAGCAAGCAAAACGCTTGTTTCAAGAGTAGTATTTTCGTAAATTAGCAAGCAAAATGCTTGTTCCAAGAGTTTGTTCGTGAAAAACAAACATGTATAATGTCATGTTCCAATAAATGTGTTTGCATTTGTGTTCCGAGGAATGACTTTCTTCAAAAGATGTTCCGGAAAAATTAGGAACACAAATTGTGGAACGCAGTTTCGTTAAAAAAAAAGTCCAGGAATTAATCGATATGCTCCAAAACTATGTGCAGTCAAGTTCCAAAATATGGATTTTGACTAACATTACAAGTAACAATACGTTATTTGCATTCATGTGTGCAAAATTGACATGCTTATTGGTTTACAAAATTCATTCGATGTTAACGCTGTTTTTAAGCCAATCAGTGGATTCATTTGGCGTACGTGACTTTACGACTGCCAAAGTAAGATTCATCAAGATTTTGGATGAGCACCCCAAATGTACGTTTTTATTTTTAAGTAAAGACTGGACAATTTATAGGATTTATAATAACACGTTAAGAATGGCGAACCCAGCTCATACCATTACATCCACGTCACCACAATACCGTATACGATAAGACCTGTATGGTGACTCCGCCCACTTTTAGCTAGCCATGAGCCTGCAGCGCCGCACAGACATAGTGTAAGAATGAAAAGTCGTTCACTTAAGTGAGTTACTCACTCCATATTCACTCACCGAAATGAACTACTTCACTGAACTAGTTCATCGCTCACTAGTTCGAACCGGATTTAAGTGAACCAGAGTGAACGACGTAGTTCACTTACTCACTTGAGTGAACTAGTTCATTTTTTTCGTTCACACATTAATACACTATCGTATGGCACGCTACACTCGTTCTCGCTGTTTGAACATCAAAGGTGCCGACACGGAGTGACCATACTGGTCTTTTCGTATATATACTGTGCACGTGACTAATGAACTTGTGGCAAATTTTCATTTTCATTATAGAAGCACCTCGAGTTTTAGAAACAATATTTTTCTTTATCTTTAACAGTTCGTTTTCCCGAGTTTTAATGTACGATCATTGATTCTTTTCTGCGCCCTTGTAAAAACCTTTGATTTCCTTGAAATCCAATGTTAAACTTAGCACCACCTAAAAACCTGATCCTTTTTTTATTTGTTAGTTTTTTTTTAACTTTCTTGCAATTCGCTTTCTGCTACACAACAAACTATTGCATCATTTTAGATGATTAATACTTTTACCATGGCTTCGGTGTATGGAAGCCCTCCATAATACTAAATTCGAATTTCTTCATTTTTCATTTCATCAAACGCAAAAATCACTTGAATTAATGATACATTTTTTTCTCGCTCGTTGTCTCGGCTCAACTTGAGATGGTGGGCCCTGGAAGGGCCCGAAGCCATGCGTCAAAACTATTGAAAATTGTTGTCAAGAAAGGATGATTTATAACGCGTATAACGAATGAGTCTCGATCTAAGCGCAAAGGCCAATTTGTCATCCTTGCATTTGACACGTGACCACATCACCCCTTCGCAAAAGGGCAGGTGGGTCAAAAGACCTTTTCAGGTCGGGGCGGAGAAGCATCAACTAGAAACAAAATAGCTTAATGCGTTTAGCGCAACAAAATGAAGCACGCCTTTGACGCCTTAATCCGTGCAGCTTTGGTAAATAAGTTCGCTCGACGCCATTGGGGAGGAGCAGGCTGAGATTGACGCCAACAGAAGCGCCGTAACGCATCCTTTGAAAACGTTGAAACCTATTGATGTTGGCCAGAGTTGCTTGAAGCTGACCCTCAGGACCTTGGTTGTTGACTAATGTCATCTTGCGAACTGATTGGGAGAACTTATATACTAGCATTTTTGAGAATGACTGCACATTTTAAATTGTTCTGAACATAGATTGACCAGGATTTTGAAGTTGGCGAGTTTCTTGAAGCTGACCCATAAGACCTTTGCTGTTGACCAAGGTCTTCTTGGTAACTGATTTAGCAAAAATTATCAAGCATTCTTGTGAATAGCTACAACTTCTTAATTGTTTTGACCATTGGGGTTGACATGTATTTTGAATCTCCACTGGCTGTCCACCAGGAGGATTTGAATTGCTGTTGACCATGAATTCTGAATTGCAGTTGACTGTTGACCAGAAGGTTCAACAGTCAAGAGCCAAGAATCCATGAAAGCAAATGGCAAACAATTCCTATATGTACATGTACAGTGCATTTGACCGTGAAAAAATAACACTTGACCAGAAAATTTGACATGCATTTGTCCAAATTCTTAGAATTGACACAGGGTTTTATACCATTGAGTCACCATGCACTCTTGCAGAATGACCAGATATCGTTAGATAATTGATTATGCTTCTGTGATCATGTTATGTAATCGTGTGATGCGCACGAAGACACTTCAATCTGCATGTTTTTGGATGCATGAGAGGTAAGGTTGATCCTGCCATCTATTGACACAAAACGGAATCTATAGTAATATATATTATGAAGCCCAATTCACTCGATTCATTTTTTTTATCACGCAAATGGTTATTTTGATATTCAAATTTTCCTTTTTTTTTCGAAGTGCCTTTTGTACTTGACCATTGGTCATCCAAGAATTCTGAACTAAGAATTCGTGCGCAAATTCTTTGTCTTTCGTTTTCTCACCTTGGATTTCATCCCTGACCCTTGGTCACTAATGCAATTTTAGCCAATATTGACCAATGGTCAGTCATGTGCTCATGAGATGTTCGTTAAAACCATGATGCAATCAAGCGCTTTTATTGGCTCATTATTGAACCCGCAGTTGAAAAGGTGCAAATCAGTTTTATTTTTCAACCTTGTAGGCTACGCATGTCAGTATGTCAACATCAAGACCAAATATCACATCGTATATATACTGTGCTTCGATATATACATGTAATTAATGTGCTGGTCAACTTGCGAAGACCAAATATCACATGTACTGTATACTGTGCTTCGATATATACATGTAGTTAATGTGCTGATGGTCAACTTGCGAAGACTGTCCATCGTTTATGTTAAGGTAAAATAACAATATGCAATACTGCAAATTTACAGATTTTCATTAAGTATAAATATACAGTGTACAGTATATTTATGCTTAATGGTGAACATAAATATTGGCCTTAAACATTCACATTAATGTTTTTAATAATATACATTCATGATTACTGAATGGTCAGCGAATTTTAATTTGGCCAAAGCTACGCGGGTACTAAAATTGAAATTAAAAGCTGAACCGCAAAAACAAATCCTAGAAATTTAAAAAAATAACTTGATGACCATTGGTCATTCCTTAGGCCTATTTTCGGTTATAACGAAATTCCCGTAGCTGACCTCTAAACTTGCAGTTACTCTATAGCATCCTGCACGCATCTGTCGGTTCACAGAGTGACCACTGGTCAATGGCCTATTTTCTCGTATACGAAACGATGGCTAGGAAAATGCCCGTTCTAACTGATTTCCGAGGTAGAGGGCGCCACCTTGCAGTCTTCATCTATGAGGGAGATGCGTCCCTCTGTTGTGGACTTGCCCTTATGACGTCCATGTGTGCATAATAAAATACAGGGGTGATAAAACACGGAATTTGAAGCAGTCGTAAATGTTATAGATCTATGAGAATGAGATGAAAAAAGTATACAGCATAGTCTCCCTTCCTTGAAATGAGTCTCCCTCCAAATTGACCCCACAATGCACATGTTTTGTATACAGTAGGTTTGACGATGAAGGTTATACATGTATATAATTTCTAACAAATTGTTAAGAAAATCCAAGAAACGCATCTATGATTTTATATATAGTTTATGTTCGACCAATCAATAAATGTTTAATGTATTGATCATTTACTAATTCTTATTTTTTGTGCATATATTTTGCTGAATCTATATATTACCTTAGTCTGTTCGCGGAATGACCATGCACTGGTCAAGGACATTTTCTCGTATAAGAAACGCGGAAAATGAACTCAATTTTAACATAAAATATGATACATCTTTGAGGGCTTCATATGAGAAAAACCCGAGTTTGCTTCAAATGTATAAGAATTAAAATTATGTTTAAGATTTTCTCCGAATTAAGAAATTCGATTTTGAAATTCTTGTTGAACACATCACTTCCATTCTTTGGAAACGGCTTTTGACGTGTATATGTCGAGAATGGGGGGAAAAACCGTATAGATAAACATGTATAATGTCGCACTCTAAAAATATTGCAATTTAAAGCCGAACTGGTAGACAAAAAAATTACATGTAGTAGGCTATATATACGTGTAATTTGCACAGAAAATGGCATTTCCAATTGTGACAAACATCTTGATTTCGTATATATACATTTTCTGAATTTAAGGAAATAGTTTACATGCAATACATTGCAGGCAACCGTTAATTCAATTATAAGAGGTTCGCATGCATGCCTCATTTCCGGTTTTGAAAAAAATCTTTCAATTTGTAAAATGTACAATTGTATACATAATCAAGATGTATACGAATTGAAAATGCAAATGATCTTATAATAATGTATGGTCCATTCATTTAATATTCAAAATGTCCGAAAACTGTATCATTGCAGCTATTTATTTAACACGATAAGAGCTCATACCATGTATACACAGCATATATGGATAATCATTGGTCAAGCGGAGAAATTCTGTATAATTTTACATGCATGCATATCCAGCGGATGAAAAACATATTGGCAATTATTGTTTCCTCAATATATCTTCGGCAATGAAAACAATTAGGCCTAGTCACGTGAATAGATTTGGTTTGAACACCAGAGCATCAAATTCATTAAATACAGTACATGCAATATACATGCCGAATTGGATCAAAATGTTGATCAAAACAATTAGTCAATTTGGTTAGAACATCAAAGCATTAAAAACGTGCTAGATTGGATGAAAATGTTGATGCATCAAAACAAGTTGTTTTCTGAATATAGCACGAAAAATGAAAATATTTGGATCAAAATGTTGTATCTGAATGTATGTATACATGTATATGTATACCGCGGACAATGAAAACAATATTGGTCACGTGCACGTGAATAGAAATACTTTGAAAGCCAGAGCATTAAATTCGCTAAATACATGCTGCATGGATCAAAATATTGATCAAAACATATGGTCGATTTTAATCATCTCGTGAGTATATATATTTGGTTTTATCATCGGAGCAGTAAAACATGCTAGATTGGATCAAAACAATTTAAGTTGTTTTCTGACAATGAAAACAATTTTTGTAACGTGAATATATTTGGTTTGAATATACCAGAGCATTAAATTCGTTAAATATATGCTGCATTGATCAATATGTTGATCAAAACAATTGGTCAATTTTTATCATCGCCTGAACACCAGCTTATTAATTTTGACCCAAAACGTTGTTTGATGTACAGTATCGCGGACAATGACAACAATTTTTGTCACATGAATAATTTGATTTGAACACCAGAGCATTAAATTCGTTATGCTCAAAATTGGGATCAAAATATTTTGGTCAATTTTTTCATCATCACGTGCATCATCACGTAGCATCACCATGCACGCATGCACAGAAAACAATTTACATGTTTGCTATAGCAAACATTCCCCGGACGATACATTTTTTGTCACGTGACTATAGATTTGGCTCGAACACCAGATCAGTATATCGAATATAATTCCATAATTGTCACGTGTGATTAATGTTGTATATAATTTGCAATTTCCGCAAGATTGCCGAATCCACGGGAAGTTGCGCTTCAAAATGGCGGCTGACCATTGGTCATTAGGCCTATATGTCGTGTCCCTGCTTTTCTCAACGTGCGTAGGAGGCTGGGTGAAGGCTAGGCCAGCATTCCCCCAACACCATATATGGCAATGCGCCGGACCTCCCCAGAATATGGATTTTCCTGGTCGTCCCGGCCTCCATTCCGACTTAAATTATTCGGCAAGTGCGCGCCGATCGATAATCCGCGATTCTGCGAGCCGCCACAAAAAAATGGCCGCTTGGCCTCTGCGCGACCTTCCGCCTTGCAACTCTGCGAATCTGCGAGAATGAACAACATGCACGGCGTGCCAGAAATTTCTCCTCATTAGCTTTTTAACGGCCGTTTAATAATGCAATCTGTTCTGCTAATGGCGCTCCTGATCGACGCCGCGCCGATGGCCAGGTCCCGGCGTTTAATGGCCGTCCCCTGGAACGCGTTGCGGTCAATTAGGCGCGGGCCAACATAATTAATCCGCAGTTTCTGCTGCACGACTCCAAATTTATGAAGTAAATAAATTCTCCAGCTATGGCGCTTTCTTATACGCCGCCGCTCTTAATTGGTCGGGTTTGAGTTGGTTTCGCACTTGTGTCCGACGCGAGAGAATGCTATGCTAAACGTTTTGATAAACACTCGAAGTGTTGGTGCGTGCATGGTCTAAGTGTTTTAATGAAGTGTTTTAGTCTAGTTAGTCGATTTTAAAGCGGTCTATAGAACCCCTAACTGCCATAAACCCTCTATTTTGATATACAGCCGAGCCTCGTAAGACAAGATTTGTTCGTTTAAAACGAAGTTCGTATTATCTTAAATCAGAAAATGTGTTAATCTGTATACGGACGAACCTGGATAAATAGAAACCTGATACATGCAAAACATGTCAAAGCCCCGATTTTTTTGAATATGTTTTCTATGTTATATAAAACCCGATAATTGAGAACCTCCTAAATGAAAATAAAACTGCTTTGGCAATTATTTGCAAGCCCCATGTGCAGCTTTTGTGTGTATTTAAGACCGGATAAGTGGAAATCACGCCTTGCAGTCTATAAACTTTGGCAGCAGTCAGTATATACGGCGCATTTACTTGCAGTATAGGATAGGGAAATTTCCCGCTTTTCAGATTGTAGTCGAATCTATACCTCGACAGAATTGTTTATTTAAACCGAAGCTAGTTCGTATTATCAGAAGTCAGACAACTTTTTAGTACAGCTTTTCGAGTGTTTCATCGCTTGAAAGGTTCCTTCATCTCTGATTTAACCATGCAGGATAAAGCTATAGGATCATTGAGAATCATACAATACGGAGTACTCAGATAGAAGTTTTACGAAAGGTATTCTTGGCAGTCACTCCGCGTGCAAACCGACAAGTTTTAACTAGTTTCCCCTAAATTAAATATTAAAGGTATCGATGTTTATAAACCAATTAATGAATTATTTTTTTTAATACGGAACATCACGACTGCCAAAAGTGCCCTTCGTAAAGCTTCGGTCTGAGTACACCTATAGCTCTCACTTCATTTGTACGAGAAAGCATGTTTCTTTCTGATTGCGTGTTTCATCGTTTGAAATGTTTCTTCCCTGATTTATCCTATAAGTTGCAAGCACATGACGCGCCGTGCTTCTATAGAATCGTATATGAGTACTCAGACAGAAGATTTACGAAAGGCACTTTTAGCAATTAATATTTAATTAAATATTTATGGTCTCGCTGTTTATAAACCAATTCGTGCATTTTTTCCCCATACGGAACATCATGGCTGTCAGAAGTGTCCAAACGCAGTGACGCGTGCTTCTAGAATCGTATCGGATACTCAAACAGAAGCTTTACGAATTGCACTTTTGACAATACTTAATTAAATATTAATGGTGCATTTTCGTAGATTATTCATGCATTTTTTTTCCATACGGAACATCACGACTGCCAAAAGCACTGACCCGTGCTTCCAGAAGCTTATGATATGGGGTACTCAGACAGAAGCTTTACGAAATGCACTTTTGACAATATTTAATGAAATATTAATCCCTGCATGTTTATAAACCAATTCGTTCAGTTTTGTCCATACGGAACATCACGACTGCCAAAAGCACAGACGCGTGCTTCCAAAATCGTATAATCTGGGGTACTCAGACAGAAGCTTTACGAAATGCACTTTTGACAACATATTTAATTAAATATTAATCACTACATGTTTATAAACCAATTCGTTCAGTTTTGTCCATACGGAACATCACGACTGCCAAAAGCCCTGACGCATGCTTTCAGAATCGCATAATATGGGGTACTCAGACAAAAGCTTTACGAAATGCATTTTTGACAATATCACTGCATGTTTATCAACCAATTCGTGCAGTTTTTGTCCATACGGAACACCACGACTGCCAAAAGCACTGACCCGTGCTTCCAGAATCGTATAATATGATGGGGTACTCAGACAGAAGCTTTACGAAATGCACTTTTGACAATATTTAATTAAATATTAATAGTATCGCTGCATGTTTATAAACCAATTCGTGCATTTGTTTTTCCCCATACGGAACATCACGACTGTCAAAAGTGCCCTTCGCAAAGCATCTGTCTGAGTACCTCTTCTTCCGCTAAGCGCCACCTGAAGCAGCGCCACCTTTGATTTTTTCTCGCGCGTGAGGCGCGCTTCTTCCGCCGACTGCGTTTTCCCGGATGATGCAACAAGACGCCCCCATTGTCGGGGGTGGAGAAACAGAAAAATTCCGGATGCCCCATCCCCTTTAAGTAGCGCCCGCAGCTTGCGTCTTCGTCCGAAGGGCGGCGCTGCCTCCCTGTCCCTCGCCCTCGGCCCGAGTTCACTCACTCCTGATGCATGGGGGCCTTTTTAAGACGGGCTTTTCTGGATTCCACGCCTGCAGAGCTGGCGCGGTTTGAACCCTGAAATTGTTAATAAGATTGCAGCTGTGTCAGGCCCGGGTCAAGCCAGATTCGCGTTTTATTTGCGCGAGGGAAAATTTATCTTTGATGGATCAATTTTCTAACGGCGCTGCATGCCTGCCTCGCGCCCCCGAGATAGACTTAGGCCCGAGCTGCGGAATAAATTACTGGAAATTTCCAACCGGCCATTTTCCGGGTCACTCTCGTGGCATCTCGGCTCAAGAAAAAAAAAAACTCGAGCCAGTTACCATGGTTTGCGCCCGGAGTTGTTTCTCGCCGGTTTAAATTTAGATGCGCTTATCGATTTTTCACCGAAAAGCTCGCCAGCCAACGAGACGTTCAACCCACACGGACTTGTCGAAAATTTCCTACTTTTTTGTTGCAGCCAAAGCTCGATTTTTTCGTGTTTTTCTTTTATAGTAGTGCATGCGTGATGATGGCTATCCTGAGTTTTTGATTTTTTAAGTCTTGTTTGGAAATTTTTCGAGCGCGTTGGACCATGCTCACACCATCTCACGTGACGTCATCTGCACCCCAACCACCCCCCTCCTCCAACTTTCAAAAAAAAAATGCGTTTTGTTTGGTGAAATTCGTGTTGAAATTTGTGCCAAGATGAACTCGCCTACCACGAATGAAACGAAATTTTCGTTTATGACGAAGTTGAAAAATACAAATTTTCGGAATATGAAACAATGCTTTTGGACATTATTACTCCCTTGGAGTTCGTCTTAATGAGGCTAGACTGTAGGTTGTTTTAATGAATTCCACGATTTTTGTTGAAATTTGTGGCAAGACGAACTCGCCTATTTACTACAAATGAAACGAAATTTTCGTTTAAGACTAAGTCTGATAACAGAAATTCTAGGAATATGAAATAATGCTTTTGGACATTGTTACTCCATTGGAGTTCGTCTTAACGAGGCTAGACTGTAGGTTATTTTAATGCATTCCACCGTGCAAAAATTGTATCAATCTAATTACAGTGGAACCTCATAAGACGAACTGTATATAATACAAATTAAACGAAGAAATCTTCATTTAAGATGAAGTCGGATAATATAGAAATTTTCGCAATATGAATAATACTTTTGGACATTATTACTCCATCGGAGTTCGTCTTAACGAGGCTATTGTTATGTTTTAATGCATTTCACGATTAAAAAGTTCTATTAATCTAAATACAGAATGATGGATCCTCATAAGACGTACTCGTATATTATACATATTTGAATAATATATATATATTTTGCTTTTAAACATTGCATTACTCCCTCGGATAATTCCCTTGGAGTTCGTCGTAATGAGGCTAGATCTTCGTTTAAGACGAACTAGGATAACACATATTTTCGGTTATTTTCCAGTACCCAAGCATGCATTCACGCTTAGTTTCGTTAAAACAAATCGAAGACTTTTTGAAGAAAATGTCGTATAATACAAATTGCATGTCAACTACAATATATACAATATCTTCAAATGTGATTGCTGATCAATGAAACCATGTTGTTATAGTAGGGGTACTCGGGCATGAAGTATGACGTGAACTTCGTGAAGACACGTGGGCTATATATATGGTTTACAATGCATTGCAATATCAAACCAATTAATGCATTTCTTTTGCACGAGGGCATGGCTTCACGATTGTCAAAGTGCGATGTCTTGAGTACCCCTATATAACGTATGTGAAAAAGGGTTCGCAAAGAGAACACAATGATCAATAAGAGAGGGGAGATTTTATGAGATAAGAAGTAAAATTGGTGATGCATAGCGTATTGTTTCGAATGTATCGATCTCATTCTATAGAAACCTTAGAATTTTCATTTTAACAGTTCTTATTCAAATATGTACAATTGTAGTTGTCACACAGAATTAACTGCGCCGTATCTGACATTATTAAGAAAATTCTAAATTTTAATTGTCATTGTTCCGAATTATTTTTAATTTGCATTGTTCTTCATCATTTTAATTTTCGTCATTCCGCATCATTTTAATTTTCGATTCTGCGTACTTTTAAGTTTCGTTATTCTGTATCATTAAAATTTTCGTTATTCGGCATCATTTATTCTGCATCATTATATTGCATCATTTAAATTTTCGTCAATCCGCATCATTTTAATTGTCGTTATTCAGCCTACTTTTAATTTTCGTTATTCTGCATATTTTTAATTTTCGTTATTCTGCATATTTTTAATTTTCGCTTTATTCTGCATAATTTAAATTTTCGTTATTCTGCATCATTTTAAGTTTCGTTATTCCGCATCATTTTAATTTTCGTTATTCCGTATCGTTTTTAATATTTTGTATAGCATCATTTAAACTTTCGGAATATGAATCATCTAAATTTTCGTTATTCTGCATCATTTAAACTTTCATTATTCTGCATCATTTTAATTTTCGTTGGGTCTGCATCATTATATTGCATCAATTAAATTTTCGTTATTCTACGTCATTATATTGCATCATTTAAATTTTCGTTATTCGGCATCATTATATTGCATAATTTAAATTTTCGTTATTCTGCATCATTTAAATTTTCGTCATTCTGTATTATTTAAATTTTCGTCATTCTGCATCATTAAAATTTTCATCATCCTGCATACAGAATACACCGTAAAAAATCCGGTTTTCGACATGTTTCATGTCTTAAATTTGTTTAAGGTACATGTATATCTTAACATTTATATCTTAATCTTTTTAGAAAATATTAGACGTGAAACATTTCTAAATTAACTGTCTTCACAGTCTTTACGCGCCATTCCTGCAAAACGTGTGATATATACGTTTCTACTTTGCGCAGATTTCGTTGAATCGAACATCAACTTTAAGATTCCCCCGTGGCCCTAAACATGTAAAACTGCCTGATGCTTTTAAGCAATTTTCGCTGAAACCAGGCTGAATTAGTAGCAACTACGAATTGGCGAGGATCTTGTGACTCGAACATTTCCTGCAGCCGACTGAATTTTTCCAACAAGAAGAAAAACGCCCATTATTAAATTGTTGTGGCTTCCATATTGCTAAACGGCATTCACTGCGATTCAATGAACCAAGTTGCTTTCAAGCGTAGAAACTTGCTGTAATTTTCAACCACAGTTATTAAATTCAATAGACAAGTTTTCTCAACCACTTCCTCGCTTCCCCCAGAAGCTATTTGAAGAAAGCGGAGATTTTTAAAACGTTATATATTTTAAATATGATGCTATTTGCGTTCAAAAAGATTGCATTTTTGCGGGTGTTTTAAATAAATGATCATAAAGTTCCGTTGCAAAGTATGGTTAGAATGGCAATAGATCGAATTAATGAAATTTGATATAAAATGGCTTTTGAATGTCAAAACATGCATGTTATTCATACGAGGGGTGTTCATTAAGTTTCCGAAATAAATTTTTTTTAAACGGCTGTATGGATTTATATATATATATATATATAAATCTTATGTTGATACATATAAACGTCATCGATTATTCAAAAATCTACAAAAGGATAAAATTGAATTCCAAATATGCATGGTTTTGACACTCAAAAAAGAAATTTAATAATGCTTCTCTGCACAACTCATAAACCTTTAATATTCGGATGAAGACGTCATCAAGTCGAAAAAAACGAGCTATACATTATATTCATTAAAAACGACACATCTTTGAAAGTCCTTTATCCTGCGATATAACCATAAGGAAAGTAAGAAATTTGTAATCAAAAATGCAAGCAAACGAGCTTCTCTGCAAAACATGATGGCATTTTTGGAAGAAAACCATTTCGCGCAGCTCCTTTAAACGCGACACAACTCCAAAATCTTCAATTTTTAGTTTAAACTGCTATAACCTTGTAGGAAAGTAACAGATTACAACGACAACAAAAATGAACGCAACAGAGTTTCTCTGCTTAACATGCATGACGTTTAAGCACCATAAAATTGTTGCAAGTAAAACCATACTGTATCACTCCTTTACAATGCGACACAACTCAAAAACCTTCCATTTTTGATTGAATTAAGTTGAGAAAAACTGGCTCGAAATTCAGTCTAAAAACGATCCTTAAATCGCTATACCATATCAGTTTCCAGTTTCAGTGATATGACATTATTTTCAGTTTATTTTATCAAATTACACAAATTTGAGTTGTGTCGCTTCTAAAGCGGGGGTGCTTCACATTTTTTGTTTTGGTATAGATACAGAGGGTGAGCCCCCCTCTCATCCCCCCATCCCCAACGAAGGTAATTTCAGCAGCGCCATCGATCGCCGCAGGGGGGATGAAATGGCGACCGGTCAATCCCGCCTCATCAGCGCCGGCCATTGGTCAGCCTCTTCTGGCCTTCGCGTGCCTGCCATTGATTGGAGTAGCCCTTGCTTGGGTCTGACCAATGCCGCGCCACCTTGCCTTTAATCCCTTCCAGAAGCCGGAATGCCGCATCTTGGAATGACGCCTGCCCCTTCGGAATGGTCTCCCCCTCCCCCGCACCCCCCGTCCCCTCACTCCCCTCTCCCTGCAAGACCTGTCCGTACGAGGACGTGCTAAGAGGAAGGGGATGATGATGAACGGGCACCAGAAAAAAAACCATGGACTGCTGCGTGTGTGATTAGGTTCTTCTATCTATCCAGAAGAAAAATAGCTGCGAAGATCAATAAAGACCAAAATGATAAAAACAGCGGATCCGAGCTAAGACAGAACCGGAGAAAAGCCAGGCTGGGGGGGAGGAGGGGTGGCGTGGGGTGGGGGGTGGCGTTCTATATGCAGGATGCACACGCACGGAACACGTGACCTGGATGCGAGCCATCCATCTGCGTGCATGCAAACTCTATATTCGGCGTCCATGAAGATGGTCGTAGAGATGATGGCACATATGAAGCGTGTCTGGTGAGGGGGACGTGTGGGGTGGGGGAGGCCCGGCGTCCCCCCAAATTCAGCGCTCGGATTATGCGTGGCGTCTAATAACGAATGCAAAAATAAAAATGCTAGGTGTCGGCCATTCCTCAGCAAAACTGCCTTCCGACCAAAGAGTTTTATGGCCATGGAGTTGCTGGAGATTTGCATGAAATGGCCGTTTCCTCATCCGCTTTCTGCGCGTGGTCAGCTCCTGCAAGGGGTTCCTTGGAATTACTGCTGGACCATTGAGGGCACTTTGGATATTAAATGCGTTCCGGAATGGCGTCCTTTATGGAAATGGAGCTGTGCCCGGAACTTCCGGATGTAACTTTGGCTCTGGAAAGAAGCCCTGAATGGGGGCGTTGGAGTATGACTTTTTTGTCGGGTTTTAAAACACGCGGAAATGATGGTCGACACACTCGAGGCAATTTGTATCCCGAAACTTGTTTCCAGATATTTGTTGTTGCTTGATATTTCTCCGTGTGTTGGGAAAAATTTCCGTCGAAAATATATTTCTTAATTGAAGATATATTTCCAGAATAGAAAATTATCCTATAGTCTGAGCAACTTATTTCTGGAAAGGAACGGACGTTACAGGTCTTGCAGTGCATTGCCAACACGCGGATGAAGGTCATCACTCACACGAGGCAATTTATTTCCCGAAACTTGTTTCCAGATATATTGTTGCTTGATATTTCTATACGTGTGTTGGAAAAATTTCCTTCGCAAATATTCCAGAATAGACATGCGGACGAAGGTCATCACACATTAAGGCAATTTATGTCCCGAAACTATAGTTTCCCGATATATTAGTACTTGAATTTCCCCGTGTGTTGTGAAATTTTTTTCGCAAATATTCCCTGCAGATATATTTCCAAAATAGAAAATGGACTTCTA
>JAQGAO010000156.1:0-45257 GCA_034697705.1 Ommatoiulus sabulosus | reverse complement strand
TAATAATTAATGTTCACATTATTACTGTAATCACATTGGACTTGGTTGGTACACATGGCCCAATGGCGCGTAATCTCTAACGATGGTTTTGGCACTGAGACTGGCTGACTGCGGTGATGGTCATTGATCAGGCTCTGTCCCAATTCAATATGGCGTCGAATGTTGGGGACACAGCTTTTAAATGGAGCGCATTTGTGAGGCTTGGTCACGTGAGGCTAGTTGTACAAGTTCCTGCGGCTGCGCGTACGGTGCGAGGCTAGCCTTGTTGTTCATCGATAGATACTAGCGATGACTGACGCTGGTTTTTTTCGTGTAAGTACATGCCATTTTTCTTGCATTTATGCCAGAAAACATTGTTTGCGAGTGTGATATGTGATGTAAGGTGTTTTGGGGTTCGTTATGCTATCTCCATCGGATGATTTAAGCAGGTTTTTTTTGTAATATGATAGATATGTCGGTTGCTGTGCGTTGTTCCTTGTCTCGCAAAATGGCTGCCACCTTTGAGGGAGGCATTGTCTATCTTATTACGTTCCACGAGGGCTAAAAATGCAACCGACTAGATTTCTTTATGTCGCATCTCATTTTTCTTGGCGTTTATTTCGACCTGTTCCAGCGTTTATATTAAAAATAGAAAGGTGTCGCTCGGTTGCAAATTTTGGTCGGATTTGGATATTTTCCCAACAGAGGGCCTAGCATTCGTAAGAGGGCTATGCAAAGGTTTCATTATTTGATTTGCGATTTAACTCATATCCAGAAAAAAAGTATAATTAAACAAATTATCGGAAATGCCTCGCATTTCAAATGGATGATAAGAGGTACTCAGCCAGCACTACGAATGGCACTTTTTGGCAGTTGCGAAGTCACGTGTGCGTAATCAACACGATGTTTGTTTTTAAAAATTCACTCAAGGTTGTTACTGTTATTAAACCAATTAATGTAACGAGCTATTAGTAAGGCTTCTTGTTCATGACATGTTTACTTTTAAAAACTGAGCACTGAATAGTACGTTATTGATGTTTGCAATCATGTTAAGCTTGAATAAGCATGGTGTTTGTTGTATGTAATCTCCATGGCAACCTCCTTGCCAAGTTTAATTTACACAATTTTGCGATTGTTTAAAATTTGTACTTTAAAAAAAATGGTGATACAACTGCAATGTTACACAGTGCCAAGTTCTATTTTATTCTATACCCAACATACAAACGTCTTGTTTGTATCCCAACATCACAATTACATTGCATTTCCCATAATTGAAACCTTACTGAAGAGGACGAGATGGGAAAGGAATATGGTCATGGCAGTTTTAATATAGGAATTATCCCAGCATTCGCTTGGGGGAAGCATTCCCTCAGCCACCTTGCATGGTCAAATGCAGCTAATATCGTTGAAACTTTTTATTATAAAACATCGTTTAGTTATTTTGCATTCATTTTAAATGGAGTTACCAGGGAGCTTTTTTTTTGGTTTAAAAATATTTGGCAACACAGAGAAGCATGGCAATCAACTGTTTTTGTTCTTTGAATCAAGATAGCATTGAAGGTCATAATAGTATCGTTTAAAATAACTATTAACGGATAAATCAAGCTGTATTGCTGCAAAAAGTGCATAATTGTAAACATCTTCGGTAATTTTTTTTTAATTTGTGCAATATTTGCTTTTATCTCTTAGGGCACTAGTGCCGAACAGGACAATCGATTTAGTGACAAACAGAAGAAGCTATTGAAGCAGATGAAATTTAATGATGTCCTTACCAGAAAGGTAACCTACTTCTTATTATTTTAAAATGCAAACATTTTCAACATAAATATTAAGTGTATATATTTTTGGCATTAGGTGGACACTACAAAAATCAACTTGGACACAATAAAGCCATGGATTACAAGGAAAATTAACGACCTTCTGGGTATGGAAGATGACGTGATTGTGGATTTTGTATTTAACCAACTGGAAGAAAAGGTAAATTCTTTGGTGAAGCGGTTTCCTATTATATTGTGTGCCTTTTCCACACTTGTAATACTGCGAAGCGAAGTTTAGTGATTATGAAAGTAGAATACAGTTAATTGTTATTTACTTCACTTCCTTTTTATGTTGGCCCCTTCGTTTTATTAAGGGGGAAACGGTCTTCTAAATTGGGTTTATTATTTAGGCAATTTAACAGATTTACTTGCATGTGTCACACTTGTTAGAATTTTGTGTTGTATAAGTGTGCCATGTGGGCTTATCTCTCATGAATGAATGCACGTATACACAGTGCACACTACTACTACCTCAGAACAACCACCCAACCTAAAGTTCAGGCGTACACAGCTCTATAAGGGAAAACCTTGAGTGCCAGACATGTGCCATGACTTCTTCTTTGCCCAACATCAGGTCCAAGGATGATGAACTTTGCCTAAAAATATCAATGGTACATCTTTTTTTGTAAATTTTTTTATCTATTGATTGTTCTTGGTGATTTAATTTTTTATGTCCTGTACATAAACCTTAAAAGGAAAATTATTCTTAAGGCAATGCAGATTAGGCTACTTCAAAAATGTTCTGATAAATTTGCATCATGTGTCATTTTTAAATAATTTTATGGATTAAGTCTGTTTATCTTTAATTAGATTAGACTGCAAACTGAGTTGCAGCCTCACCTTTTATTTAGACTGACAGATTGGATGGTTAATGGACAAATGCATGGGTTAATGCTATTTTAGGTGGAAACGTTTGTTAGTTTACAATAATACTATTAGTTTTATATTAATGTTTATGTTAATTTCTGAGTTAACATAAATTCTACCAAGGTCTCTAAGTTTTTAGAAACAAATTTTGGCACGTGTAGGTTAAACGAGCTTAATGAATAGTACAAATGCTGTGATCTAGCCCTCTGAAGAAAGTAAAATCCATATCTGTACTGTCCTAAACATTGATGGTATTTTTAATGTTGTGGATTAAGTGTTGTTAGCTATGATTGTGTGGTGCCCTGTACTTAACAAAGGATTCATTCAGTCTTCTAGGCATCACTTCCATCGTTTTGTTACCAATCAAGAACCAACTGGGCACACTGGATTGATTGATCTAAGGTGGTAGCAGGCAATGTGGGGGTTGACATTCAATTGTCAGATGACTGACTGTCCAAAGCTATTGATGTCGTTTTGTCCACTAATGGCCCAATTATTTGTTAAATGGTCTTGTCATCTGAAATCCTTTTCTTTATTCTGAATGAATAGCATGTTGGGTCCAGAATGTAAGTCTGGTTAGCCATACTGGTACTGTCTTTATTTGAATTTTCATTGCAGAATGTATGTGTTATAATTAGGCAGAGGGTTTTCTTGACTTGGTGGATGATTTTCTTTTTTGGTCTGCTAATTAAGAATAGGTCAAATATTTTACCTTACTCTTTGCAACAGAAGTGAAAGTTGTTAATCAATGCATCAGCATTGTAGTTAATTGTTTAAGAAGCTTCCGACCATTTTTAAAATTAATGATTGTACTGAGTTTAATTATCAAAAAATTTAGTTAGCAAAAATGTGAACTCATTTTAAAGTTGGGGCTCATTGCCAGTAACTTCATGTAATTAAGGAAAACAAGTTTGATTCCAATTTCAAGATTTTTAATCCTCAAATAGTTTTTTGCAAAACTGCCCCTCCATCTTAAATAATAACGTTAAGATTATATTTTCTCTTAGTGTAAATAATAATCCTAGCTTTTACATTCAACGTCATTAACTTTTGTGTTGTAGATGACTCTTTATGAAACCAAATGAAAAAAATCTTGCCGTCCAATTTTAAATTATGGCAAATCTTATTTTGATGTTGATGGCTTGGTTGAACTTTTCCTGAGAATGTTCTGATAAAACTGACAGCTAGGCATTGCTGGATCACATTTTAGTAGATCTCAATTTAAAATATTTGGATGATTAATTTTGCGTGTATGATTGGATGTAGGTGGAGGATTATGGATTTTAGCCGTTTGAATCAGATGGCTGAATTGGTTTGTCCGTCAGTTATCGTTCGACAAGTACTGCTGGCAGTGTTCTCGTAATTTTAGCCCTGTGTTCAAATTAGCGTTTTTTCAAGTTTAGTAAGCGATTATATTCACACACCAAAAGTAAAATCTCTGGGAAATTAACGGAATTACTTCTTACTTTTTGTGTTTGCAGCATCCTGATCCACGGCTAATGCAGATTAACCTGACTGGATTTCTCAACGGGAAAAATGCTAGAGAATTTATGGCTGAACTCTGGGATCTGTTGTTAAGTGCTCAGGATAACATTGGCGGCATTCCTGCACAATTTGTCGAGCAAAAGAAGGAAGAAATTAAAAAGAAGCAGGTAGTTAACTGTTTAGATAAGCAGTGGTTATAACTCATTTAAGTTCTATTTGAGTGTTTAATTATATCTCTACTAAAATTCTACAGGAGGAACAGGAGAAAATCCAAGAATCATTTAGACGGCAGCAAGAGAAAGGTTGGGATACTGGCAAAGGGCGCGATCATGATTTTTCTAAATCGAAACATGATAAAGATTCAGAGAAGTCTAAACGAGAGAAGTAAGGGACTGTTTTAAATTGTATTAATAATAGCGTCTTAGTGATGGAAAATGTTTTGATATAGTAAATATTCCCTATTAGAAGTAGCCAAGGAAAGGAGGATTCTAATGGTAGTGCTAAAGGGGATAATGCAAACCATTCGCCAGTTGCACGCAGTGATGATAAAAGTGAAGCTCGTAGTAGATCTGATCAGTGGAAGGCTAAGTCACGATCTAAATCACCCAAAAAGCGGTCCAGTTCCAAGTCTCCACTACGCAAGCGCTCACGTTCCAAGTCACCAAGGAATCGTTCTCACTCCAAATCACCAAGAAAGCGTTCCCGCTCCAAGTCTCCTAGGAAGCGTTCCCGCTCCAAGTCACCAAGGAAACGCTCCCGCTCCAAGTCACCTAGGAAACGCTCCCGCTCCAAGTCTCCAAGGAAGCGCTCCCGTTCAAAATCGCCAAGAAGGAGGTCCAGGACTCCAAGAAAGCATTCTCGCTCCCCTAGAAGGCGATCACGCAGTCCGAAACGTCGCATTTCTCCACGACGTGCATCGCCACGTAGAAGAAGTCCTGCTGTGCATGTTTTGGAAAGACGGTCATCACCTAGACGGTAAGAAAACAGATGGATAATAATATCTAATTCCAGATAATCCGTATTGGGATTTTTTTGAGTAATTTTTACACAGATTTCTTAGTACATGTAACTCTATTTTTTGCTCTTGGATGTAGTAAATAAACCCTATATCCTCCATAAAACCTCATTTTCTGGATTAAAAATCATCTAATATTTTTCTGTAATTTCTCTGTGAGATATAATCTTCATTGTTCAATTAACCCAGTAAGGGCTTAATCTGTTGGTTTAGAAAAGATTTTCAAAATTTAGTCAATTCTCCAAATGTGTCTATACTTACAGGCGGCCTTCACATTCCTCGTCAAACTCATCAGCTTCTTCATCACCAAAACGTGGCTCCGGTTCTCCTCCGCCTAAAATAAAAATACTAGCTGATAAGAAGGCACCGTCTTCCAGTTCATCAACATCTTCTTCTCCATCGTCTGACAGAGATGGTAAAGAAGGCACACCACTTGATTTGCCCGTGAAAAAAGATTCTGTTCAGAAAAAGAGAAATTACAGAACGCATGAAGATGAAGACAGCTCAGACGGAGAGGGTGTTGGCTCAAAGGCGTCTGGAAATAAGGTACGTTCTTTGTTTTCATTTTTGCCATTTGACACGAGCTGGTTTTAAGCACCTGCTGTGTTAGCATCAAAACTTTTTTTGTACAGTTAATTGTATTTGAAAAGATCAATGTATTTGTATGACATCACATCAAATTTATGCCAATAATTTTATAACAGGATGCAAGTAAGCATTGATGTTCTAATTTTAAGCAATACTTTAGCGGCAGCAGATCTTGCGCCATTTTTATCCATGCAATTGAAACATAACAGATCTATTTTGGATTTTATAGTCTTAACTGGCTAGACAAGTTTTGTCACGTTTTTGTTTGTTAAAGTTAAGCTTGAGCATAGGCTATGCCTGGCATGTGCTGAGCGTAGTCTATATCTTATTGGCAACGATCTTTGGTCTGAGAAGTTTTTGCCAGATAAGCTTATTATAATATTGAAATTGAACACACTGACTTAATATGCTAACAGTTGTCGAAAGGTTGGGGCAAAGTATTTTGGCCTGCCTGTTGGTATGAAGTAGCATTACAATTTGCGAAAGCTAATCGATTCCATGTCAACCCTTTTATTTATAGGATGATGATAGAAGCAGGCGTCAAGGAAGGCCCCGGAAGCCATCTTTGTCAAAATCCAGATCCCGTTCGCGTTCACCTTTGGAGCGAAGAAGAAGATTCAGCCCATCACCACGCCGTAGAAGGTATGTTGGAAAAGTGAATAAATGATGATAATCAGCTTAAGCTAAGATATGGCCTTTTTTTAATTGAAAACTGACGTGGTTTTCGAAATTTATTGCTAAGATGACGAAATACAAGTGCAACCTAAAATTTCCTGAACTATTGAAACTTTGAGAATCACATTGTAAATGCGTTTTTGGCACCTCTGGGTTCCACCTTGTGGTATGTGATTTATAAATTTTGCCTGTCAACATGCTCATGACTGATTTGGTAGTGGTTGATTAATACCATATTCTGTTATAATTAAATAATTTTGCTATATTTTTTTCTTTGTTCAGACCTAGTCCTCAAAGAAGCTACCGTCCCAGATCTCCTGCTAACGACTATCGGCGACGTAGAATGCCTTCTCCGAGACGAAGGGGTAATTCGCCATTTTACGGTGGTCGGCGTCGGAACTTTAGCCCAGATCGCAACTGGGGTTATAGACGAGGAGGTCCTTCGCCAGGAAGAAGGCGTTCACCTTTTATGCATGGACCACCTGGAGGTGGCAGTGGAGGGCGTCGTCGGCGCCGTTCGTCCTCTTCGAGTGACCGTGTAAAACCCAAACCTCCTGCCCAGTCATCCTCTCCAGTTAAACGGCCTCGTGATGCCTCTTCATCATCGTCTGGATCTTCAGATTCTTCTAAATCAAAGTCTCCTTCTCCTAAACCTACCAAGGAAAATAAAGGCGATTCTCCTTTGCCTCCAAGAATTACTAAATCGCCATCACCTCGCAAATCTATGAGGTAAATATTATGGTTCTTTTTGCCAATTTTTGAAAAAGCTCTTCGAGTAAACATGTTCCCTAACTTGACATTTTAGTCCAAAGAAGCATAGATTTAGTGCCAGCCCAGTGTCTAAACATCGCTCTGGATCAAATAAACCCATGCGATCTACTTCTCCTCCAGGTAATATTTGTTTAAAAAAGAACTTTTTATCTTGTGACAAATTACGATTTATTCAACGTGACTCTAATGTAGGTAATCGAGAGAAGAGTCCATTGGCTGAAGATAAGGGCTACAGAAATGTACGTAGTATGCAAGATAAATCACCTCGTAGACAGCCCGAAGCAAGAGAAAAGGTTTCTCGTTCGCAAGAAAGGCATCGTGAAAGGCGGCAGGCATCTCCTAAAAGGGGGCCTAGATCCCAGAGTCCATCTTTAAAGAAACAGTCTCGTTCATCAAAACATTTAGGTTGGCTACCAATGTTTTGTTTGAAAATGTTTAAAAAAAACCAACTTTGTTTTATTTGATTTAACTGATATTATGAATTTTATTGCAGATAAAAGTCGGGACTCCACTAGTCCAAAAAGGCTTAAGAAACGTTCACCGTCACCTAGAAAACAAGAGAAAATCTCCATCTCCAGTAATGAATACAAAGAATCGTCCTACGATATGACCAAGCAAAGAAAAAGGTATGCTTGCATGCTTTTATATTAGGTCCTAGTTATTTTAACAAGACTTGATTTCAGCATTCTTAATTGAAGTATGTGTTAATACATTTTTCTAGATCATTATCCAGTAGCCCAGATGAAAATCGCATTGCACCAGCCAAGAAGATGTCATCCTCTTCACGTTCCCCATCTCCAGTCAAGAAACCGAGAGAGAAAAAGAGCCGGTCATCACATTCTGTTACTCCCTCTCGAGATGATAAGGTATGGTTGAAAATACTATACATTCGGTTTGCTCGACATACTGACAATCCGTGTAATTTTGGTTTTCATACCGTATCAACATTTTGGTCCTTGTTCGGTATTTTTTCAACACATCACAATTGTGAGACAATTACGTCTTGAGTGATTTGTTAATTAATTTCATCTTTGTTCATCCCATGCACAATCGTAACATGCAGGTCACTTATGCCTTAAAATTATCATATTGCCATTTTAGAAAATAGAAGGTCCAGCTTCACCGAAGGGGACTACACATTCTTCATCCAAAACCAAGCATGGCAATTCAATGACTTGGCATTCACCACCGCATCGTTCTAATAGCCATTCTAAAAATGTCGAGGAAGGAAAGCTGGAGAGGTCCACTGATTGGGTATGTCCCGTAGCGATAGTGAGCATATTTCAAGTGTTTTTCTAGAATTTATTGAGCAGTTTAAGTAAATTCATGGTTTTTCACGTTTAGGTTGAATACCGTGCTTCCGGTGACAAAGCCCAGCATGTACCAAAACCAGCTTCTGATGAAATGCCAAAGTTAGTGGAACACAGTCCTGTTGCAGATTCTTTGTCAGAAAGGAAAAAGAAATTGCAGTCGTCGAAGACTTCAAGTGGATCTGAAGAGGTATTGTAAATATGTTTAATCAAGTGTGCATAAAGGTGTACACATTTTTACCGATGCGTTTGTTATTATTTGTTTCAGGACTCTGACGCTGATGCTGCAAAGAAGAAAAAGAAAGACAAAAAACACAAGAAGCACAAAAAACATAAGAAACACAAGAAGCATAAACATTCGAAGAAAGAAGAAGAAGAGGTAGATACTTTTGCTTGAAAATAACTCTTACAACATAGCTCATTTCTATAACCCTGATGAAACCTTAGAAATGGCATTTAATTTGTCAATATAATCTATTGAAACTGGATAAAATCTCTATTGTTGCCTTTTAATAGAGATGTACTAGAGGCAAAATGTATTGCCCAGATATGATAATGAAAACGTGTTCGATTATTGGGTTAACTTGTGTGGATGCTGCTTTCTTACTTCATTTGTTGTTTGGGGGGTCATTCCTTCCATCAAATGGATAACTGAATTTAAGTTTTAACATGTTTTGCTAGTTTAGGAATCAGGTTTTGTGAACTACAAAGGAAAGAAATGATTTTGAAAATGCTATTTGAAAAGCCATTATCAAGTTTCAGATTGCTTATTTTAAGCGTAAGCATTTTTGATTCCCATTGTACCACATTGTGTAGTTTGGACAATGAGCTGTAGATGTCTACTTGTAATGCCCAGTTGGCCGAAATCCTCGTTTCATGTTGACATTTTTTTAGTAAAATCTTTTTTGTGCATTAGTTGTTTAAATGATTCTTTTTAACCACTCATGATTTAATTATGGAAATCTTCAATCAATGATATTTAACAACATGGTTGTTACTTTGAACTATGCATTTAGTTCAAAGGCATGATCGATTGTATCCCATTATTACAAATTGTTTGCTTTATTTTAATCCAGCCCACTTTATTCTTAGTTGCAAAAGATTCATGCCCTCGTAAATCTTCCTTCAGTTGTCTCGTTTACTTTGGTACCACCAATCTACTTTCTATGGCAGATTCTTGAAATGCACCAACCAAAGTTCCATTATTCTTTGTTTTAACTAAAGTATAAAGTAACCAAGAATCTTTCCTGAATTTACATCGAAAAACTTATAAACTTTCTGTCTTGTCAAAGCTCTCAAAAAATCCTGTATCTTAGTAAAAACTAGTTGATTCCAAAGTTTATAAACGTAATATAAAAAGCCACACAACAAAATTAACTATTTAAATTTAATCCATAAACTCCTTTGAAAATCTGTCAAAGAAACCAATGCCTAAATTACATAATTAAATGTATGATGCAATAGGCAGATGAAATCTTGACAACTCCATGCTACCATGAGGCAAAATTAAGTTACTCCCAACTAAGCAAAACTGATATGCTTAATCACACTACGTATCGGGTTTTTTACAAAAGATCGAAATGAACAAATATTTAATTTCAGTTTACAGACAAATTATGTTTGAGCCTTTGTAGTTTTTTCTGTTTTTAGGGGTGCAGTCATTTTTGAACAATGCTCAGAACCATGCATTACGTTTAAGCAGTTAGTAATGTATGCACACTTTCACGTTAACGATTTGATAATTTAACTTTTGGTCAATGCTAGATGCAATGTGTAGTGTGTATGCACAGTTTGTTGTAACGTTTTTCAAGTAGTTCCAAGTATTCATATACCCCTTGGTTGAACGTATTTAGGGGACAGACAGTGCTGCTGAAAATATGGAAGAGTTGGAAAGGAAGTTGCGAGAAAAGGCTCTCAAGTCTATGTCCAAAGTTCAGAAGTCATCTGAAGGTAGTCCAACTCGTGAATAAATCCGAACTGAGTTCCACTGTACTTGTGGCTCTTTTAACTTGGCAGCATTTCAATCTCGGGTAAGTTACTCTGGAGTGCAGGCCGGTGCACTTGTAGCTCGCCCATTGTGAAGTATTGACTTTCTCATTTGAATATCTGCCTTCAATGCAGATGAGGATTTCTATAAAACGTAACTGCTACCTGAATGTCTTGAAAGTTGATTTTGATGGGCTGGGAGGATACCCCATGGGAGATTCAATTGCCAATTTTGTTTGCATTTACACTATTTAGGAAACTGTGCACTTGCTCGCTTCCCAACATCATCCATTTTCCTTAGAGCAATGAATTGATCCAAAACCATCTATATTATTTCCACGCCTTTTGTAAACGTTCTGTGAATTTTGTTTACATAATTTGGGCTTTGATTTGCAAATTTGGATTATACTTGACAGCTTATGTAAGCTGTACGAAAAGTTCCAGTAACACCACTGTCAACGGAAATAGTTTGAATTGACTCGTTTCATTGCTCATTAAAGGTGAATGTCATTAAATGCATTTTTTGGAACATTATAATATGTTGTATGATAATTTAATGCCAAGCGAATGATTCTTGATCAGTTTTATCATAAAATCATTTTTTGTCTGTGAATTAAGACTCGGTTGGTTAAATTATAATTTTGCTCACATAATGCTGAATCTTTATCAGCTTTTAATTTTTTTAATGATTGGCATTAAATATTTCTTTTTCACTATCACAATGAAATTATTGTGATACTTCCAGCATGAATTACCTTGATTGTGGCCACTGTACCTGTTGACATGGTTATTTTAAAATCATTCATTTTGTGTTATAATCTTTACTTTTAATTGTATCGTGCAATTTTATCTTCAATAAAATATCTAGCTAGCATAAAGTACTTCTAGAAATGTTTAGATATTGCCAGCACATAGTTCTAAAACAAAGGAGAAATCAATCTATTCAAAGTAACAAGTTAGGCACATAGGAATAATGATTAAAAACTCATAACTTTGAGGATTACCAGTCTTAATTGAGATCTTTGTACTACAGTACCATTTTTTTTTACAAAAAAAAATATATATAAACTAACATTAATTCTAATTTTACATAGTTCTGAAATCCAGGAATTACCGAGTACAAAAATTGGAGATGATTAGAAAGACTTATTCGTAAAAATAAGATATTTGCCAAATTAAGTTTTTACAACTGAACATAGATGTTGCTGAAACTGATGTTCTTTGGGCTAAGGAAGTCTCTTTGTCAATTTATCAAAATCCTGATTGTTTCTGAACAAGGATTTTTATCAACATAAATAAATGGGATCTCAGATAGGATAAATTTGGCTATCCGAGTTATTTGTTATCCTCTCCTTAAATGCTTTAAAAAATGTCGGACAATGTAATGTACTTGTGGACTTTTGAGCTTTTTAGTAAATTGAAATTTGAACTTAAAATCTCATTTTTGAATTGATTTTCAGCTGTTGGCATTTATTGCAAGAAAAAGTACAAAAATTACATTTTTAAATTTGATATTATATAGAATGCTTCATTGTCGGATCCGCACAAGAGCACGTCATCGAGTATGTCCAAAGTATTGATGGGTTTGTTACTGGATGGCAGCAGAGAGCAAATTTCAAGGTGATGCTTTGATGCACCGCATTCTATCCATGGGCTTGAGATGACATCAGGCTGTTCTGTAACTATTTGGAATAAAGACAGGTAATTATGTCATACGTTATGACAAGTTAATATTGGATATGGTATTCTTTGGTTCAAACCTGCATGTCTTCCTTTCAAATGTGTTGAAATCATTGAAGAGTTGACAAGGGCAGAACTGTCCCAATGCCAAATCATCCCATCCATTGAGCAAGTGAATAAATGGTTTGGAGAAAGTGGATGAAATTTAATTTCCAATACTGAAATTTGCAAATGTTCAGATTCAAACAAGTATCAAAGGACAACATTTTGACATGCAGCTAGTGTTGAATTTACAAAAACTTTGCCGTAAAATCAATTCCACGTGCATTGTGATAACACTTGCCTGGCCCATTGTGTGCTGATAAAACAGTAGCTGGGTACTGATGTTGGCGAAGATCCCATATACAAAGGGTACCATCTTCATTGCCACAGGCTAATACGGATGGCCGAGTTGGGTGATGACTCAGGCAGAATACGGATGTTAGTTCACCACCCCTTCAAAAAAAAATACAAGTATTTCTTAGATTTTTGAACAGATGGCTACATTCACAGGCATGACTGAGTTGCAACACATGCAAGCCTATATGTGGAATCCAGACATTGGAGAAGTTATAAGAGAATTTCAGGGTTGTTAGTAAAGTGAAAACCAATGCAATTTCACGATACTTTTTACCACCAACAGAAATGCTTTCAAAAATATTGCATTGATAAAGAGAGGGACATGTTAATTTATAAGTTTTAGTAAATATGCCAAGTTTATATTATTATTGTAGGCTCCCTTATTAACCATCCACTTGGTTATCAATTGAAAACGGAAATTGTGATATTCGTTATTGTTGAAGATGAATTTCACAACTTTACATAAAAATTGAAGTTACAGTATTGCAACCATTTTTAGATACTATTTCAGATAACATTTCCATTACATTGACAGAATTTTTGCTGGTTCTCCAGAGCCTCGAAGGTCCCATAACGCTAATTGCCCTTGAGTGTTTGCTGTAATAACTTCATTTTGCTTCAAGTACGAAACTGCAGTGAGCGCTCCACTATCAGCATCTAAAAAAGACTGTGCATTATGGTTCCGACCTTTTAAGCAATTTCAATGTTTCAATACAGCAGAAACATGACAAACCGATTCTCCGTACAGGTTCACGTTTTTTTACGCTATATTGAATCAAGCTTCCATCTTCGCCTACGGAAACAAAGTTTTCACCATGACTGCCTAACCCAGTGCATGGAGCTGTTCCAGTAGGAAAATGATGCATCTTTTCCCAGGACATTTGCACAAAGGGCTCCTAACAAATTCGTATTCAACACATCCATTTTTATAAATGCAATCTCTCGGTGGTTAAAAAATGGTAAGCAAGTATTAGTTTCGGCTTCTCACGTTGTTTTGTGTTTGCTTGTACAATGATACCGTTCCGGTGGAAGAGGATGAAAGGAATGCATCGTGGCTCAAGTACTGAAATTGAACACATGCATACGCGAATTAAAATGAAATAAAATAACAATGTTCATACTTAATCTAACTGTTTTATGTCTAACTTTGATATCTGTTACGTCTCCATTATGGGGAATTTTATGCAGCATCTTTGGATCGCTTTCAGTAAACATATCATCTTCGTTATTTGGTGGAATGCGCTGCCAAGTTGTTATCGAATTAGGCTGTAAAAGGATGCATATATATATATATCAAAAATAAAATTACTACACCAGTTTTAACTGAAAGTTTACTGCAGATAGTCCTACTTCGTTTTGCCAACTTCCAGTGATGAACACGTCAGGCTTTTGAATGACACCTTTAGGCACGGGTTTCCAGCGAATTTTTCTAATTTTCTGCGAAACAAACTTTCCATTACAACGAGAAGCCATAGTATGATTTGTTTAAATCGAATATTTTCTCCCGGGCTGTTGTTTAAAGTTGTTATGGTAAACGGCAAGTTTTTAGGCGCTGGAGCCTGGAAACGGTGATTTACGGAGTCCGTTAGAGCCCCTAATTGGCAACAACACTACTTTCACAAATATGGCTACCATTCCGTTTTAAAGGCGTTGCTCATCTCAGCTTCCGTAGAAAATCACGTGACTTTGATTAGGCAAAATGGCGATGTCGTCGATAAGGTTATTTAAATTTAGTTGGAAATTTAAATTACTCGTATTTATAGTAATTTCCAGTTATCTGGAATTTGGATCCCCGTGTATTGTGGAAGGTGATAAATACGACTTGACACCTTTAAGCAGGTAACCGAATTCATAATAATGCGTGAAATTTATGGCCGCTTTGCCTTAGTGCGCATTTCCGCGGCATGCTACGGGCCGGCTAGTTATATATAAATACCATTCAAACAAATCTTTGGTAGCTTGGCATGATAAACTGACTAGATTCTCGGCAATTAGTGTTATGAAGGATAAATGGCATATCAATGAAACGTAGTAAAAACTTCGTCCCAAGTAAAAAAGTCTGCATAACAAACGCACAGGTATGCTTACTCTGTTCGGACTGTATACATGCATATTTTGAGTCAAAGCTTTCGAAGAACGTTTGATCATCAAGTAACGTACATTTGGCAAAAGGAAACTCTTGGCAGTCGTCTGTAAATCGGTTGATCATCTACACTTTCGGCCAAATCATGGATTCATTGGAGCTGTGTTTATGTGAATCGTACATCTACGTACGTTTAAAATTGGCAGATTGAAAAATACAAAATGAAAGCAAATTTAAGTCATCAATAAAAAATGTCCAGAATTTTTTAATTATTTTAGATGCTGGGTCATGATCGATATTTGAAATTGTTTCAAACACTCAGCTTCAAAAATTCAGCACATGCACTAACAATTAAGCTCGTACAGAATTTTTTTGCAAGATATTCAAAAGAAGCGGTCATGGACTAAATTGCAATATTTAAACAATCTGACGGACCCCTTACAAACTTAAGTGTAGGGCAGGTTTATTATGTTTAAATTATTTATTGTTATTATTTTTAACGTCTTCGTGGACCCTCAGTAGCCTACCTAATCCATGGACCCCAGGTTAAGAAACCCTGCTTTAAAGGTAGGCGCACACCGTACGGCACGCATCGGAAAAAAATGTTTGTCTCATTAAAAGCAACGAGACATCGCACACCTACCCGCATCGGATTTCCACAAATGCGGAAAGGGTCTCGAACACCGAGCAAAAATGCGGTGCGTGCCGGTTATTCCTATGTCTTGACAGTCTAGCACGGGCCTTTTTTTCTTCGAATCTACTTGGCCGAGACTGAAATGCTGATAAGTGTGCGCCCCCATAAAAAAAATCCGATGTGTCTCTGCCGTGCGGTAATGCGGTGCGTTTCGGGTAGGTGTGCGCCTACCTTAGAGGTATAGGCGCACACCTACCTGCACAGCACGGTCGACGCATGCATCATATTTTTTTATGAGGGTGCACTTGTCGGCTTGACATTTTCTCTCCTCATTTCATACTACATGTATTCTCAGCCTCAGCTAAGAATCGAAATAATGTACGTGCCAACCAAATTCGAGTCACCGTCTGCATCCGCATTTCTATTCATTGTTCGAAACTTTCTCCACATTTGCGGATAGGTGTGCGTTAGCTGTTTCATTGCATTTTAACGTCACTAACAAAAAATGTTTCTGGTCTGCAGTGTCTGCAACAATTTTGAATATCTAATTTACCTGTTCTTTTATTTCAAGTGAGCAAGTTTTCTGAAAGAGGAAATTGTTGATTTTCTCTCTTCATTATTTGTATGTTGTAACAATTGTATTGCCCGGAAAGGGATGTTTACACTTCCGCATGAATTTCCTGTACAAAAGTATTGTTGGTGTTGATATTAATAGCTTATCAAAACTTGTTATGCTTTACCTTTTTACTTCTGCTAGCAAATACGATACAACCTTGATACTCTGAAAATAATATTTTTGGAATAAATAAGCCATTTCCCAAGCTACAATGAATCAAATACAGGTTGCATCAATCAAATCATATATGTTGCATTTATGTATGTAACTAGCAGTACTCACACCATGTCATGCCTGTATATGTATATAAAAGTCAATCCATTTTAATCACAATGGACACCTTTCAGTCACAGAAATCGTACCACACTTCACAACTCAATACACCGTATGTATTAGTATGTCCTCCACCAGTCCTCAATTTTCACCTGATGGTGGGAACAGTTGACTTATGAGAGGCGATCTAATGCTCGTGAAAGAAAGTAGGGGTCCACCTACTTGGATTTGGCAGGAAATTCCAATGCCATTAAGAAAATTGCACACGTGGGGTCTTTTTACCATATACATACTGTACATTTACATGTACTGTTTATTGAACGATCCTCGTACATGAAGATATCCTTTTTTAATTACTGTAGCTTTTCTTACTGAAAAGTTTTAGTATGAACAAAACCTGATGGTTGTTAACCTGGTTTCACTACTTTAATATTTGTTGCTTTCTTCTATACCCTGATGCCCTTTTCATCAGTCATATATGTCCAAAGGATTCAGAGAAATGTTTTTTTTTTCTGCAGGTTTCTTTGGAATATCACCCAAAAGAGAGGTCCTCATTTAGTTCAATATAACATAAACTTATGTTCACCATTAAGAACAAATGATTCCTGTGCAAATAGTTCTATTTGCCAAGTAGAAAAGAATGGAAATATCTCAAAAACAATAAATCTAGGAAATTTTGATGCAGTTTTAAAAGCTGATAAAGATGCAGATGATGATGGATTTTGGCTGAAATTCAAAGGGGGAGCTTGTCCAGAAGGTGGTGAATACCATACACTTATAAATTTACAGTGTATTGAACGATTGGTAAATGAGCAGTTAATTTCTTTGTAGCATGCTGGCATTAAGTTTAGGTATTTCATTACACACACAGTGTCTCAGATTAAATATTATTATTTTAGGGTTCACCAAATTTAATTGGAGTTTACGGATGCACCACTTATTTGCTATGGAAATCGTCAGTTGCTTGTTCCCAAGTTGTGAAGCGTCAAGAAGTGCCTTGTTATACATATGATTCTTTTGGAAGGAAATTTGATTTAAGTCGCTTGATTCTGCCTAAGGGTGGCTATTTGATAAATTCTCAGGACAAAGCTGTTGACTTTTACATCAATGTATGTTCTGATATTACACCAGGTAATGTTGAGGAAAGACATGGCTTTTGATTATTTTATTATTAATATGCAAGCTATTGTATTAAAATGCTTGATTTAATTTAAGATTTCTGGACTGTTGGTTGCCCACGTGGTGCTGGTTCTTGTCGGAAGATTGGCAACGATTCCCTGAGTTTTGGGGATGTAGGGGAGCCACTATTTCTAACAAAAAGTGGAGAATTGCAGCTAGTTTACTATCATGAGGGAGAACAATTACCACCTGATTGTAACACACACCCAAAGACCACAATCACTTTTCGTTGCCCCAACAGTGGATTGGTATGTTTGATTGTATTTTTTTGTTTTGTAATTATACCATATGCTGCGGAGTCATCTCTGAATTACCAGAATAACCTAAGAAGGGTAGAATAAAAGTAGCATTTTAGATTTATCCATTGAACAATTGTGATTATATTGCAGGGTGAGCTGCCAATTCTTTTGTCAAACAGTAATTGTCATTATCAAGTGGAGTGGTCTGTCATAAATGCCTGCCCAATTCCACAAATTGAATCTACAGATGGCTGCATACTAGCTAGCAACATCGATGGAGTTAAAATTGACCTCTCACAGTTAGCTGTTTTAAATTCTGGTATGATCGTAATACATTTCTATGGTACAATAATATTTTATGGTTATAATTGATTTTCGTTTGCTCTAATTTTATGGTACAATTTATCTGATTGCAGATATACCGCATCATGCTCAAGGAATAATTAGTGGAAAAATGTATAATTTCTATATTGGACTTTGTGATGGCATACAATCTAATTATAGCTGCGCAAATACTACGAGCCCATCGACAAGAATTTGTCGAAAGAGCATTGATGACTATAGAGGAGTTATTATTGGAACAAGTGTTAATCAGACGCTAAGGTATACAGTCTGTCATTTATCAAAAAAATATTTATAGGTTTTATTGCACCTGTTCTTTTATGAATCAACTTACCTTTTTGCAGAGTTAAAATACGAAAATATGAACTAACATTATGTTGATGAAAAGATTTAAATTTATAAAATTGGTTTCCTTTTATATGGCCAAGTGATATTCCTGAAAGTTTTTGTTGGCTAAAATTCGATATAGGAATGCTTTTGCATGTAAACAATTGTATGATCTTTATTTTGCATGCTAGACGTGAACTGATACGTGATCCACATTGAAGTTTTTTTTATTAATTATCTTAGATATTCCGATGACCGTGTTATACTATCTTATGGAGGTGGGGATGTCTGTCAAAAAAATGCATCCACTACCAGGATGTATTCTTCAATAATCATTTTTGAATGTGATCATGCTGACAGTCATGGCATTGGTGAACCACGTTTTCTTCATGAGGAAGACTGTGTCACATTTTTTACGTGGAAGACTAAATCTGTATGTGTTGAACGAAGGGAAAAAAACATTTGCTATGCCAGTAATGGTGAAGACATCTTTGATCTCACATCTTTAGCTAAATCTGACGGTACATTTTAAGGGTGTTACTTTTGAGATGTACACTGTATATTTTAGGCTATTCTTGATTGCAAATAATTAATTAATTTCAATTTTTCCATTTTTTATAAAGGTGAGGCTGCTTGGCAAGCGATTGCTGATAGCCCAAGTAAACAAAACCTTTCTCAAATTTTTGTCAACGTTTGTGGATCTGTGCCAAGCTTTGCAGATACGGCTGATTGCTCTGTTGGTAGTGCAGTTTGCGTTAAAGGTAATTCCTTTTATAATTCCTTGAGGGATTAAAAAAAACATTTAAAACTGTATTTTTTCATGAATTGTTTTTATGATTTTAGATAATGATGGCACAATGCATGATTTTGGGCAATATTCTTCTCAACCAATTTTTGATCCGGATACAAGAGATGTACTGTTGCATTATGTCAGTTCTGAAGCTTGTTCTTTAAATAACAATAGAACCAGAGATTCTATAATAAGATTCGTCTGTCAACCTGGTAAGATGTTAGTTTTGGTTCATTACATGTATAGGTATTTATAATAAAATGGACATGTTTAATGATACAAACATTTTTAGAGGAAATTTCACATAGTGAAAAGAATTGATAACGTGATTTCATTAAAATATGGTTTATCGAGTAACTGGTGCATACATTCTACATCAAAGCGATTTTTCCCTTTTTTTTAATGTACAATTTTTGATTTTAGGGGTGACAAATTTTGGTCCAAGATTGGTTCATGCCTCAGATGATGGGTGCTTTTTAGAATTTGAATGGCCAACCTCTACTGCATGCGTACAAGGTGCAGTTGAAGGAAGCAATTGCCAAATTAGACATCCCTCTTTGGGGCTGTTAGACTTATCACCATTGCAGAGCAACAACTATTATAACATCTCAACAAAAGAATATACTTTTTATATAAATATATGCAGTAATTTAAGAGGCGCACCATGCGTCCAAAATGATGATAGCATTGCAGCTTGCCAAGTGGATAACAAAAATGCGTGAGTTTAATTAATTGAAATTGACATTTAACGAGAATTAATGCAAAGATTAACACTGCTGTGCATTTTCAGGACCAAAACGTGGATCATGGGCAAAGTTTCTCATAAACTGATGTATTATAATGGCATTGTAAATATCACATTTACTGATGGAACACCTTACAATGACAGAAACCATACTCCTAGGCAAACTGTAATTGTTTTCTTATGTGATTGGAATGTTGGAGTTGGAAGCCCTGCTTTTATTGAGGAGGCTAACCAAGTCTACAGGTGCATATGAATGCTAATTTATCAATATACTTTTGTTCCTGACTAGCCTAGAATAATATATAGATCAATCTACCATCACGTTAACTACTTAAGAAGTAAAGAAATGTAGGTTTCCTTTTAATTTTGGGCGTTCGTATATGTTTATATTCAGGAAAAAAGTCAATTTCTTAGTCAACCAAAATAAAATATTTGAATAGCATTTTACTAGACAGGATTGTGAATGGGCCTTATCATATTTTCTATCTATGATGCCCAAAGAACTTAGTGCCTTTTTGTGCAACATCAATTAAATAAATCTGCACGTATGCTTTAATACACTGACTATTGCACATTAATTGTATTTAGAATAATTGATGTATAGGAAATCAAACGTACATATCATTTTCAAAATAATATTATTCTGCAATATTGTTGTTATTTTTAGTTTGAAATGGAAAACCATGTATGCTTGCCCACCTCGCTTGGTCCCCTGTATTTATATTGATGAATTAACGCAAAATCAGTACGATCTGTCAAGGTGAGGGTGATATTAGTTTACCATATGTGATTCATTAGGGAAAATATAATACTTGCTTAATAATATATATATATTCTGTGATAGGTTAACCCGTAGACCAGGTCAGGACGATTGGGAAACTGTTGACCCCCGAGGTGGCCGAAAGTTTTATTTAAATGTCTGCCACAGTCTAACACATACTATTGTTGATGACAGCAAGTGTGATAATCATGCATCAGTTTGTGCAACATTTTTTGAAAAAGGCATTGTAAGTATTCTTTATTTTCTATTCATATGTACTTATCATTAGCTGATAAAATAAAATTACAAATAATTTGTGGTGTGATTTCACAGGAAAAGACTTTTATTGCTAATCTTGGGAAGGCAGAATTTGGACCATATATCAAGGAAGGACAACTTGTCTTGAACTATACTTCTGGTGAGCCATGTTCCAGTGGAAGAGAAGGCCAAAATTACACTACGGTTATTTATTTCATGTGTACGGATGACCTTGCACTCAAGAAAAGTGAGGTAACTATTATGTATGTAATTGCAAATTTGATATGCTTTCTTGTTATGGCATGTATCTTCTTGATATGTTGTTTGTTTTCATGACTAGGGCCTGAAGTTTGTACGTGAGATGCATTGTCAGTACATGTTTGAATGGAGCACACCGGCAGCTTGTCCTTTGCATAATGCAGTAGTTTTGAAAAGCTGTTCTGTAACTGATCCTAACACCCAATTTACGTATAGTTTTGATTCGCTCCAGACTTCGTTCCATATTCCTGTAAAACGACCTATGCCATTTCAGGTAAATAAAATGCGCGCTGTTCTCTTTTTCATGAAATTAGTTCAGTCCTTTTGTGAAGCAATTTCTGATTCCGTGAATTTGTTGCAGAGCTTTGAAGTCAGCATTTGTGGAAATTTGAATTCTTCTTCTTGTGGAAAATCGAATCCTGGTGATGCAACACTCGACGTTTCTGCATGTGGCAGATTAAGAGACAGTGAACAGTCGGTGGTGCTGGGTTTAAGTGATTCCCGAAGTCTCAGAATCTCTAAAGAGGGCACTGTTTCTGTTCATTTTGATGGGCCTTTAAACATTTCCACAGGTAAGTAACATAGTGGCTGGTTTGTGATAGTTATAAAGTAAAATCACTTCAGTCACTAGGCTTATATGAATTTATGATAGACATTGTGACAAATTTTTTTCATACACTTATAAATTATAGGATAGTTTTAAAAATTTGATGTGGTCTGTATTCAATGTCTTTAGTAATGCCTCAGGTTACATTGAAAATTGCAGTAAAAAATATTTTTAGGCTTAAACTGAAATATTTTCAAAACAAATGTTCTGCCTAAAACTATCTTTGAAAAAAAAATTCCCATGGGCAACGGATCACTGATAGACCATCTCCGACTCCAAATAATAATGATTATACGAATTGAATTTGGTAAAATTTGAATTCAACTGTTCTAAACTTTTTTCCAAATGATTTTTTTGCAGCTCAACTAGACTATCAAGTTGAAATAACGTTCCTCTGCCATAGGACCCTTGAATCTAGAAAACCAAGTTTTGTTCATCGTGAGGGTGGAGTTTTCTTTTTCGAATATGAAACAGCTATCACTTGTCCTCCTGAAGAAGTTGAATGCATTTATCGAAATGGACGAGGTAACATTTATGATCTTTCGAGCTTGAGTTACAGCTCTGGTCACTGGGAAGTCCATGATCCTCGGCCTGGAAAACAAAACACGGTTTATCAATTAAATGTGTGTCGAAGTGTGAAAGCCTCTTCGGATTCCAACTGCTCTCGTAAGTTAATTATTTTATCCGTGATTGAGACGTCGTTCGAAAGTATTTTATTTTTAACATTATTTGATCCTTTTTTGAAAAGGTGGAGCAGTTGGAGCTTGTGAGCTTGATTCTGCCACTGGTAATTCATGGAGCCTGGGGCATGTACAAAGTCGACCACAAATGAGCAGTAATGGAGAGAATACAATTACTCTTAAATACCTTAATGGAGATTTGTGTGATAACGGCCCATTCTATCGCAGCACTGTTATTGATTTTACATGCTCTACAAAGGAGGAAAGTTTTTTAGTCTTATCTTAGCAGAAAGTTGATTTTTTATATTAATAATTAACATTATTTAAATATATAGGATGGACCACGTTTCATTGAAGAGACTTCACAATGCGCATATATCTTTTCATGGGAAACGCCAAATGCCTGTCCTGTTATAGTATGTTCACTTCTGATCTCTTAATTCTTTCTTGCCAACTAATTTCAGAATGACGCAGGCCCATTTCAAATTGCGAAATTTCACTTTTATCATTCCCATAAGTTTTTTTTTACATAGATTTTACTTTATATGACTATTTAGCATGATTTTTTCAAATTAACTTTTTAGCTATTTTTTTTTATTTTATCTTAATTTTTTTGTCATTATTACGTTATTATAATAACTAATCTATCGTTAGTTATCAAAAAAATCTTCCATATCATTCCCTGCGGAATTTTATTCCAAGTTATTGTCATTGTGCATAACTACAATTGTTTTTTTTTCATTATTCCTAGCACGCTTTGGGGAAAAACTGCCAAGTTTCCGATCCTGTGTACAACGCTCTATTTGATTTCAACAAACTTTCAAATGTCAGTGGATATACTGTCCAATCTGGAAATAAAACATTTAAAATTAATGTTTGTTCACCACTTAATTTTGATTGTGATGGAAATAAGCAAGCTGGCATATGCATGGAAACAAATGGCCAAATGGTCAACTCTGGTGAGACAGCTTTAAGCCAATTTTAAACATGATCTACTTTGTATAAGGTTTTTAATTGTGGTGTTTTTCTTGATGTATAGGAAATTTTTCTAATGAACTTATTTATAATCGTGGTGAAATTACTATGACACTAGAAGGCAAAGGTTTGCTTTTGTTGATTAGCTTTCTTTGCGATTATACTACTACTGGGAAGCAAGGTCCCATGCTTGTTGATGCATCAAATGATGATGGCTTTTACTTTGCAACATGGAAGACGTCATATGCCTGCAGAGGTTTTAAGGTATTTGTAGTTTAGTTCTTCACATAGTATGGAATGGAGAAGACAAAAATAGTGTATTTTGTTTTGTTTTTAATGAACAACCATAGGTAATGAGCTTGTGTATCCTTTTTTTTCTAGGATAGTACTTGCAGGGCATTTGGGCCTAATAATACCCTTTACGATTTAAGCCGATTGACGTTGTTAAACAGCAATCATGAATCTGTCACCAACGATGGGAAATATAAATATCTGATTAACGTTTGCCACTCGGTTGTTCATGGAAAAGGTAATCAAACAATAATCAATTTCATTTATTCAGTGAAGGTTCATGCTAATGTTGATTTTGGCGAATGTGTAGATGCACAATGTCATTATGGAGCTGGTGTTTAATTGTGAAGTAAATATTTCAAAATAATTGTGAAGCAAATATAATTTTGTTTCTCTGAGACGTGACTTTAGTAATCACCCTGTATATTGGTAAATTAAGTGACGTCAAATTTTATTTTATGTTGGATTTTTAATATTATTATAATTATTCACGCATTTTCTTGCATTTAAAAGCTAACTACTACTGTATTGAATTATTTCAGCATTTAGTCATTTATGGGACTCAAGTGTATCACAAAACAAGACACTTAGGAATTCATCGAATTCACAAATTCTACACATAAGCATTCTTCAGGCTCTGGATTTTACTTTAAATTTCTTCTTCCTCTGGGTATATAGGTAGTCATTTCACCAAATAATAATTTTTGCCTGACCTCAGCCTGAGTTTTCTTTAAATTTTCACAAAGTTGCCTGACTTTGCAGGTCAGTGGCAACCCTGTTTATATACTGTCGCAATTATTACGTTCAGTTACATGAATTAGAAGGTGCATACGTATAAACCTTTACATATGTACCTTTGTATATGCAACAAAGGCGACAAAACACGTAGCCTTCTGAAAATTTGAAAATCAACGTATTTCACTAAACTTACATGGCTATATATGCCGTCGCCATTATTACGTTCAGTTATTGATTTAGAAGGTTCAAGAATCCTTGGAGATCAGCAGATCCTGAATATGAATGGAGAAAAAAACTTAATTCAACAACACCGTAAATTTTGTTGTGCATACCTATAAACCAATTATTGCCATACGTATCCTTTACGTATGTACCTTTCTACATGCAACAAAGGTGACAAACACGTACTGAAAATTCGAAAATGAACGTATATTTCACTAAAGACTTACTTACATGGCAATTATTACGTTCAGTTAATGATTTAGAAGGTTCAAGAATTGTACATACGTATAAACCTTTACGTATGTACCTTTTCACATGCAACAAAGATGACAAACACGTACTGAAAAATCGAAAATAAATGTATTTCCTCATATTCCTACTTACATGGCAATTATTACGTTCAGTTATTCATTTAGAAGGTTCAACGTTAAACAATAGAGCGCACTTTAGCGGTAATAAAACCCACCGTTTATTCAAACATTCAAAAATCAACGCATTTCACTATAGGCCTACTTACATGGCAATTATACGGCAATTATTACGTTCAGTTAATGATTTAGAAGGTTAAATGTTACACAATAGAGCGCTCTTTACCGTTATTGAAACCCACTGTATATTCTGACACGTACTGAACATTCGAAAATCAATGTATTTCACTACTTACATTCCTTCCCCGTTGTAACGTTCAATTCCATGAATTTTAATTACCTTCGGAGTGCCATATTATAAAGAATAATATTAACCTTACAAAAGACTTGTATTGGAGGCTAATTTGTGACCTCCCCGCTCATAACAGAAAAAATTTCAAGTTTCTTATCTTTCTTTAGCAGCCGTTTTTTTATCAAGGGCTCAAAACGAGTCAAATGTCGCATTTTGCCCTCTGCTGGCGTCTGCAAAAAAAACAAAAAAAAGGAGAGTGAGCGCGAAAAAAAAGAGAGGTAACGATTTCCTAAGGAGAGCTCCGTAAGCTGGGTATACCCGCGTGGTCGCTCCTCTCTTGGAGTCGACCGTGACGGTAAGATGTAGCGGTATCGGTGGTTCTGCAACGGTCGTTTCCTCGGAAGGAGCGACCACGTGGATGCTCTCGGCGGGAACGTGCGTTGCATCTGGCCGCACCTGTTTATGCGCCTGCTCCGATGCTGCACTGCATAACACTGGTGTATGGGCAGGTGGCGTGCTCGCTTCGAAGTTGTTATCTCGAAGCAACGAAGAAATGTCCGAAAATGCAGATGGCGTGGCTGGATTAGCATCATAATTTGCGGACCACCACGTCGGAAGTGCAGTGTTTATGTTACCTATCTCAGTTGCGGCATGAGCGGTCTCCTGAAGCACTTATCTCCCACACCAATTGACCAAATTTTTGTCAAAAGGAGGATATGGTGTAACACCAAAATATGTGAAGAATGGATTACTCGTGTGTGCCATTGGATTAGCTGTATTTGGAGGATATCCTGTTTGAAGGTAAGGAGCATGTTGTTCCATGTTGACATATTCCAGGCTTAAATTTTCGGCATTAACAGCTCCAGAATATATTAGGACAAGTTCGTGTTGCACTGGGATCTGGGAGTCTAGTGGTAACTGAATGTTGGCATTCGGCGCATTTTCACCTGGTGTTGCAGCCACTGGCACTGATGGATTAATATCCATTTCCTCGTCCACTACGATATTTTGGTCCTCTGACCTTTCAGAAGTTTCTCTGTCCATGGTAAAATTTTAGATCATATAATTGATCACACTCACTGGGTTTTTGAATGTAAAATGGATCCGCAATCTACTTTTACCCCTTGTATTTATACTTGGTCGCATGTTGTTTGTGATGCTTAATCAGCTTTCTTTTAGCTGACCAAACAATTGACTAATATCGGGCATGAAATAAATGCATATTTGATAATGGAAGGAGACCTTTGGGGACCAATTTGGAAAAGTGTAGGGTCCGTTTCATGTTTGTGCCGTAGGAATTCTTGGCTTGACCTATGTCGTCTTAAATTCTGATTTGATGTGTTTTTGCAACCCGACCCTTGGACAACGGTGCTTGTGTGTAAGGTGACGCACCGCTGAAAGCAATTCCAGTGTGATGCGAGATTTCTTCCGGCCAGATAGGTGGCGAGAAGAAATTTATCTAACTCGAAAGTGCCACTATTAAACAGCTGGAGGTTTAAAGGATCATAAAAATGCGGTAACATGGCTGGTGGAAGCTGACAATTTTGGAATAATCTAGCAGCCCGAACTATTTTATAAACCCAGATTCGAAAATAATTGGTAGCCACAGGATCCCTTGAGTCCAATACCTTCACTTTTCTGAAATGTACAAGAGCCAATTGCCTAGCCAAAAAAATGCGCATCATTATATTAGGAATCCCCTGTTGATGTAAATACGGTAATGCCAGAGTTACAAATTTCGAAAATGCTTGTAATGAATGTTTATGTGTGCATGCTAAAATTTGAGCTCTCAAAGTGCGTGGTGAAAATGCATTTATGTAACGTGCTGGAGGACGAATTGTTCATCCTCGCGTGGTCAAACTGGTAGAATTACGCGTATTTGTGGAGTGGTTTTGTGTAATTTCGGGATCAGCTGACGGCCGATTTTTATTGCCATTTATTAGCTGGCAAGATTTCTTTGTTGGGATCGTGATGCATGACCACAGCTTGATCGTGGCCTTTATCTCTAGAATTTAATTTGGAAGTTTCCTGATTTTTGTTTCGACTGTGTCCGGAAATTTTCAAATTAGATTTTGCTGTGTGATTAGAAACATCAGCTGATGTTCGAGGTTGATTAGGAGTGGGACACCGAACGTCCACTGAATGTGTATTTCAAGATGGGGACCTCATGCTGTTATGCATGATGTCTTCCTCATCTAATGTCTCGGCCTCTTTGAGTTCAAGTATTCTTTTTAATTGTGGTTTTTGTCGACCGAAAGTGCATTTTACTGGGTTTTGTCTCGTAATTGGCTTTTCATCACGTTGCAGTTTATGTGCAACAGATGGCGCCACAGCCGTCGCGCTTAAAATTCGACTTTGTTTACAGTTTCTATGACGACGTGTACCAGAGAGCGCCTCAGTGACCGCGTCAAGGGAGGCGCTTAAAGAGGCGTCACCTCGGCAATTTATGTTTTCTGCAGCGCGCAGCGCTAAATTTGAAGTTTTCAATATTTTATTTTTTAAAATTTCGAAATTTACAGTTTTGGGCTGAGTTTTGGAAACTTTTGGATTATGATTAGTAGCGGACACTCTGGGTGGCCTACCCTGCGCACGTTTGTGCGTGATTGGTGCCGAATTTTGATCTTTTTCAGATGATTTGGTGGGAAATAGGGAGATATCTTAAGAATTGTATACTCCCATGGTTTGATTTCGAAATTCATCCCAGATTTCGTATGTGTTTAAGAAAATAACTTTATGAACGATTTACGGACCATCTTTTCGGGGTGCCAGTTTGGCAGAATTGGATTATTTTTTAATAAAATTCCGTGCCCTACTGAGAATTGGATTGTAGTGGCTTCAGCATTATGCAATGCTCTACTACGTGTGTCTTGGTGACGTTTTAAATCTGATGTTGCATCCAACAGTACTGAAGCAACTTTTTCAAAAAATGTAATCAGGTTCATGCTCACGTAGTCGGGGTCATAACACAGGGCATGGAATTATAGTAAATTATCCTGTGGAGATCTGGGCAATCTGGCAAATGTCAATGGAAAAGGACTACAACCTATATTTTGATTATTTGCAGGGTTGCATGCCCATTTTACAGCGGGGATGTACTCCGCCCAGGTGTCATGTTTTTCGGACACTGCTATAGCCAACCTGGCCTTAACATCCCGGTGTTTTCGTTCCACCGGGTTGGCCTGTGGATGGTATAGGGCAATTTGGTGTAGTCTGAAACCCATAATCTTGGCTGTATTTTGCATAACGATGGCCAAAAATTGGGAGCCATTATCGCATCTTACTGATTTTGGCGTCCCATACCTTAAACAAATTTCGTTTATAAGGAATTTGGAAATTGTATCGGCCTTGGTATCAGCTATTGAAAATAGATCGATGTACCCAGTGGAAATGTCTGCAACTGATAGAATACGTTTGTGTCCACCTGTTGAGGTTGTCAGCGGGCCAACAATATCCACACTTACATCATCGAATCTGGGTTTGATAGCGGGGCTGGTATACATCCCCGTGTTGGAACGGTTATCCGGTTTATACCTTGCACATTCGAAACATGCGCTCACAAACTTTTTAATGGTTTTTCATATAATATTCAAAAAATATTTCAGGACTATGCGAGCGTGCGTTCCATTTATGCCCTGATAGCCCGCTGTGTTATTCGAGTGATTCCAAGAAATCACTCGATTCTGCAGAGTATGCGGAATTACCAATTTGGGGTTATCGGTTTCGTCACCTGGTAAGTGTCGATAAAGGATCTTGTCCAACACTACGTATCCTCTTCCCAGAAATGTTTTAGCATCAGCTGCATCATAATCAGCATTGGACTCGAGTGCGTCCATTATTCTCGAGCACTGATGGTCCGACAATTGTGCGTTCCGAAAATCGATCTTTGTGATTGGCTGCTCATCATTTAAAAATTGTTGAATTATTACAACCGGCTTGGATTCTTTGCCCAAAGATCGTGACAGCATATCGGCCACTACATTCAATTTTCCAGGAATATATTTTATGTCAAACACATAGTTTTGCACTGATAGAGCCCAGCGTGCCAAACGGCCCTGGGGCTGGTTTAAAATGATCAGCCAACGCAACGGTCGATGGTCAAAGTGGACAATAAAAGGCATTCCATCTAGATACCCCCTAAATTTTCCTATTGCCCAATTAAACGCTAGAACTTCCTTCTCAGTGGTTAAATAGTTTAATTGCGGCTTGGTCAGGAGCTTGGAGGCGTACTCTATCACGAAATAAGGATGATCGTCACCCTGCACGAGGACCGCACCCATCGCCTTGTGACTCGCATCCGTAAACAGTCGAAAACTTTTCGAGAAGTCCGGCTGGTTTAGGATTGGAGCCTGGCAAAGTTGGTCCTTCAGCAAGTTGAATGTTAACTGACAAGCATCATCAAATTTGAAAACAGCATCCTTCTTCAGGAGTTTGTAAAGTGGTAATGCTATTTGAGCCAAATTCGGGATGAACTTGGAAAACCACCGGCAGGACGAGACAAATGATTTGACTTCTTTTGGATTCTTTGGATACGGTTTGGATAAATGGTGTCCCAGGTAATCAACATTATCTTTAAATAGGTGACATTTTTTTTTAACAAAAATCCATACTGGATAATTAACTGAAATACTTTGTCCATGTCCTCCAGGTGTTTAACAAACTCATCTAAAGCCACCAGTAAGTCATCCTGGTAGGTCTTGTTTCTAATAGATGGTAAATGCGACATCATTTCGTTGACTACTCTTTGGCAATGTGCCGCAGAATTTCTCGCACCCATCGGCATGCGCGCATAGCTCAGCGTACCTTGCGGGGTGATGGTCGAGAAATACTTCTGACACTCTTCAGCTATCGGGATCTGCCAATAACAATTGGTCAGATCCATGGTAGACATAAATTTGGAACTTCGCATTTCTGCAAGGATTCCATATATTCTTGGGAAAGGGTATGTGTCAGGCACCTAACGCGGTTAAGAGCACGTAAGTCCGTCACTATACTCAGATCCTCTAAACCGTCCTTTTTAGCCACCAACATGGAGGGGGCTGCCCACTCCGATGTTGTAGGAAATAGGTATTTCTTTGCCACAAGTGTTGAAATTTTTTGTGCTAATTGCTGCTTTCGTTTTGGTGAAAGCAAAACTGGCTTGGAGTCCGGAATTATGGAGATGACCTGAGGTTGTACTCTGGCTGGAGTTAGTGTCTCCATGAAAACGAGTTTACGCCTAATCAATAATTTGCCGGATCATTACCGTGTGAGATCCGACCTGAACTAAAGACCTCGTCGGGTCTCCTAACTCGCCAAAAACCCCAAGGAACCACACTAAACGACCCGTTAAGGGAAGAAACAAAAGTCGTTTATTCGAACTAACATGAGTAACGATAAATGGGTTAAAACGCAACACAGGAGTTGGCCAACAGGGCATACTCCTCGTAACCAAAAAGGGGGACTCGCAGGTCCCAATACTCATGGCATACACCGAGGCAACACGGCTCCCCGTTACATTCCACACGGCGCCGACAAGCACAAGTCACTATAATCCGGGGACACAGGTCCCAAAGGGAGCCAGGGGCAGCCGAGGCAACGGCCGTGGCAAGAACCGACCCAAACGACCTAACGTCCAGCCAACTGACCAGACCGAACCCCAACCAGAAAGAGAGTGCTCGTGCTCCCGATGCGCCTCCTTATATAATAGGCGCCGCATTCCTACCTGCAATGCGGCGTAACCTTTGGCCTTGCCTCGGCTACCCTGACATCCCCCCACAAGGCCACAGCTCATCCTGAGCAAGGCACAACAATCAAGGGCAGCCAAAGAACACAACTGCACAAGCAATCAAAAAAAAGAGCAATTATGGCACAAACAAATCACGGAGACCACGTCGAGCCAAAAACAAAACAAACCCCACCAACAAATGCGATACCAGCGCACGTCCAACCCAAAACAATAGGAACCACGGCCTAACGCCGACCGCCACGCCGACCCCGACCACGAGGGCGACCCCGGCCCCCGGGCAACTGCAACTGAGCCAATTGCTGCTGCAACGCTGCATGCTGACGCCTCTGCTGGTCCCGACGCAATTGAGTCTTCGTCAACGCCACCCGAGCCCAACCATCCATCGAGGGTGACGCCAGGATGAAACCAGGATCCGGTCGCCACAAGCAATTAGCCTGGGCTCGACGCAACAAATCCTGAAAAGGACGAAACGCCGGGTCACCCAAGTCACCAAAAAACATGTAGTGGTCCAAATCAAAAAGTTCGGCTGCCGTAAACAACTGCTCAGCCGCCGCCGTCGACACCCCAGGACGAGGTCATTAGACGTCCACAACCGGCCCCACGGCAGGGCCCTCTTGCACCAACAACTCCTCTGGAGGCAAAACCTCGGCCACGACCTCGACTGCCGGAGGGACATCCGGCACCTCCAACACCACTGGAGCAGGCCCGTGCGACACCTGAAGCTCCCTCAAATCCAGAGGGGGCTCATCCTCCACGCCAAGTTCCTCCATACCAGGCGGGTCAATCCCAGGCACATACCAAGGCGGCGATCCCAGCAATCCTGCTGTCCCAGGCGACGCCGGAGTCAGAGTTGCCCAATCCAACGAAAAAACAGCGCCGCCAGAAGCTTGCGGCGCCGCTGTTCCCACAACGACAGGTGCACCGGCTCCGCCGGGAGATCCGAGATTTCCGAATCACCATCATAACCACTTGCTGACGAAACCACCCCAGCAGGCAGTACTGCGGGAACCGTGAGTGCACGCTCCATATAGGCATCTGATAAGGCCCACAACATAGATGAAACCATGGTCTTCAATGCGGGAACCTGGAAGCGCACACGCGGCTGCAATCCAAGTGCCGAAATTCCCAGTCCAGGTAACGATTTCACCAGGGAACCATCATTAAGGGGCACCGCCACAGCCACATCCACCACCGAAACCACCCTTGAAACTCCTGGGGGCGCCGAAAGGGCCCGAACTGCGCCCTTGTACTCCTCACGCACATGGCCAACCTGGCCAAATTGTTCCCACTCGGCCTCCGAAAAAACTGGGGTCCGGACGCCGATTGAAGCCGAGCAGGGGAAAGAAAAGGCCAGTTACCTCGTGAAGCCATTCTTGCATCCAGGTAAGTCCACGAACTGCGAAATCCCGATGAACAAACTTTCGAAAAGTTCCGAGCTACGAAGCCACCATGCCCGTCTGCAGACAAAGGAAGGCACTGCCACGGCGTCCCTGCAGGCGGGGCTACCAATCCACAACGCCGCGCAGCCTTATGGGAACAAAAGTCACGCCTGCGCTGACCATCCGGCGCCAAAATTCGAAAACGGGATCTATAACGAGAAGAAAGACCAACACAACAAACACGCAACAAAAGTAACCGATGAAAATTTTTCTTTACATTGGACACGTGCACCGTAGAGTTCCTAGCCTGCCACGATGAGTATCGCGGAAGACATAATTGTCATCCGGGAGACAATCAACAATTAAATAGGGCCCATTAAAGGGGAGTTACTCATGTTAGTTCGAATAAACGTCTTTTGTTTCTTCCTTTAGCGGGTCGTTTAGTGTGGTTCCTTGGGGTTTTTGGCGAGTTGTGAGATCCGACCTGAACTAAAGACCTCGTCGGGTCTGCTAACTCACCAAAAACCCCAAGGAACCACACTAAACGACCCGTTAAGGGAAGAAACAAAAGTCGTTTAACTTTATTCGAACTAACATAAGTAACGATAAATGGGTTAGAACGCGACACGGGAGTTGGCCAACAGGGCACACTCCTCGTAACCAAAACAGGGGACTCGACGGTCCCAATACTCACGGCGTACACCGAAACAACACGGCTCCCCATTACATTCCACACGGCGCCGACAAGCACAAGTCACTTTAATCTGGGGACACAGGTCCCAAAGGGAGCCAGGGGCAGCCGAGGCAACGGCCGTGGCAAGAACCGACCCGAACGACCTAACGTCCAGCCAACTGACCAGACCGAACCCCAACAAGAGAGAGAGAGCTCGTGCTCCCGATGCGCCTCCTTATATAATAGGCGCCGCATTCCTACCTGGAATGCGGCGTGACCTTCGGCCTTGCCTCGGCTACCCTGACAACTGCATCTATTTGGACATTCTGTATATTTGTAACCGATGAGTCCGCAAACAAAGCAAAATTTTATTCTTTTATTCTCTGTTTTCGAATCTGACTTGGATGAATTCCTGTATCTTTTGACTTTATTTTTATTTTTGTTGTCTGGTTTAGAAGTTTTAGAAGGAGTAAATTCCTTCTTTTTCTGTGTGTTGGTCTTGGGTTCTACTGTCGGTTGTGGTTGGGATGTTTTGGACACCGGATGCGATTGGAGATTGGATTCCTTTTTACTCGAATGAGACTTGTGTTGTTCACGGATTTTCTCTTTATCACCCTAACCCTGACCTGGGTCCACCTTTGACCACTCACCTGAATTCATCAGGAGGCGTTCAATTACTCTCGCCTCCTTTTGAAGATTTTCGACTGTCAAAATTCTGTCCGCATCAAAATGGGACTAATAAGAAGTGGATATCCCCAAACACAAGTGTTACCATTTGGTGTTGGGTTAACGAGGTGTCGAAAAGATCAAATGTGTTCGAAACCAGCGCTATGTAGTCTCGGACAGGTTGACCGTATTTCTGACCACTTCGTACTATGTTTGGTAGTCACTAGCTTAGTTAGCTCCTGTAAGGGGTTTTCAGAATGAGCGGAGGTACTGGTGTCCATCCGCTCATTATCAGTCGCTGTAACAGGTATTGGCGTGATTGTTACATCACTCGTTTCTTGTGTACCTTTATGAGTGATTGGACTTGTGTCCATTCTCTCAAAATTCGGTATTGGTGTTGGTGAATATGTAATTGCTAAACTATCTGAATTTTGAATACTTTTAGTTGGCGTAAATTGGTCTCTTGTGATTGTGTTAATAAAATCGTGCTCTATGTGGACATTCGGTTGATCAGATTTATTCAGTTTGGCCAATTTCTCTTGCAATTCAATATTCTGGTTCTGTAAGGTTATAATCCACTGGCAATGATTTTCGTAGGCTAATTAGTATGCCTGTATCGTAGCAGATTCAGAAAGATTTTAAATGGGTATTGTGTTTGCCAACAATTGTGGGGGAGTAGGCAAAACATGAATTACGTTTATTCCCCCAGTTTTGTTTTGTGAAACTTCCAAATTTTCTGCAACTGTTGAGACATTTGTTTCTTCCGTGGACATACTAGGAAGTGAAGTCTGTCTACTGGTCTATACCGTAGAGGGACAGGAGAAACCCTTTTCCCACGCACTCGCAGTTAAGTTTTAAAGCGAAACAACCTGCCGAAAGTTCATCGAACTTTCTCTTACAACTCAGGATCCCAACAATGGATCTTGATGATTCCAACGCATAAAATCCTAATTTAATTCACGGATTTAATAAAAAATATAAAAAGATACAGATTATATTGCATAAACTGTTTAATGAAATTTCTCTAATAAATGACGCTACAATGCGCACAAAAAATACAAGTCACTCTCGAATCAACTTTAAATTAAAAATGGCTTAACTCTGTCGCAGGGTAAGAGTACCAACTTAAGTAAACGGATATTCGAGAGGGTCTGACTGACGTTCTAATTTTTTGTTTACTTTTAAACTTGTTAGCAGAGTTTTGACTGGATATTTCGGGAGAAACATCCAGCCAATGATCGGACTTGAAATTGTAGATGACGTAATTTGGTCCCGTTCCTTTAACGAGGATTTAGCAAGTGCAAAAACAGGATACATTTACGTAAGATAATTACATGGATGCTATACAAGTTTAAATGGGGATCGTGTGCACATGTAAGGTCCAGGATATCTGAAAGTAAGTGAGCAACAGGAGTGCCAAATGCTATAAGGGTTTTATTGGGGGTATACTTAAGACCCTTTCTGAGTGACCCCTCACGCACTTGGTCACGGGATGTGAAAAGTCTCATAAAGATGAAAGTAAAACTGTTTATAATAAAATTTCCCAAATTGCCTTATGAATGGGGCCAATTTAACCCCTAAGACAAATTAGCGGTTTTTGTTTATTCTTAATTTTCAATATTTTAGTGTGACTTGGAGAGATCAGTTTCCGCAAGAGGAAATGACTTCTCTTAAACCCCCCAGATAGGAGATGCAGCATGCATCTACATATCTTAAAGTGAAAGAAGGAGGAATGTGTTGCTGGTGGAGAACTTTTTGGGTAGACTTGTAAGCTTGAGCATTGCTGTTGGGACCAGGTTCTGGCCGAGCTTGTGGCATGAGTTGCTGGAGAGCATGGTAAAGTAGGCCGAGATTATCGCATTCTTTTCTTGCAGCTCGTAAGGCGGTTTTCAGCTTCATCTTTTCGTTGTCGTCCTCATCGATATGATGGACAGCAGCAAAGATAAATCGGGTGAATCTTCGATTGCCTTAATCTGCCACAGGGACGAGGGTGTCGATGGCGGTGGGAAAATTAGTGCCCACAATTAAAGTCTGGAGGCTGGTGACGGTTCACGCAATTTCAATAGGGCTTCTTCAAGCAATCGTTCGTCCACTTGAGCGGCATCTTTTTCTTGGTAACTTTCACCAGCGGTATTGCCTTCTCAGAGAATCGCTCCCGTTACTAACTTTACGCGGAATGTACGCAATAGCTTCTCAGAGCGCAGCCCGCGAAGGGCAACAAAGTGCCTGTGAGGTAGGGGTTCATCCTCCTCTATAGTGACATTATGTATGTTCTCGTCAAAGTCAGGATCATGTGCATTAGAGGCTTTTGGTATTCCACCGGCTGTGTTGCTGTCCTGATTTTTCTTTGGCATGTTAGGAGTGGAAGTGACAAACGGATGTCCACTCCTCTGTTCTCTGTTTTCCGAATTTCCTAAATCGCCTTTATATTTTGGAAAGTTAAAGTGTAGTGATATTTTGTTGCAATTTGTCAATGGTTTCTTGCATACTATTTAGCTATTGGTTTTGGTTAGTATACACAGTTCTTGGATTTTGAATGTCACTTGAGCCAGCAGCAATTGACCCCACTCCGGATGTGGGTTTACTAAGGCTGGTTGGGACATGCTTGTGAATGGTGCTTGGTGGGGTTTCCATTACGAATTCAAGCGGCCTGATAATTCCTGGAATGTTGGTACTTGTCAGATGAGGGAAATTAATGTCAAAATTTTTCATTACAGGAGCAAGAACTAGAAGGGAACGGAAGTGGCACTATGGCGTAAAATTCCTGAGCGCACAGAGATGTACTGGTTCTCAGCTTGGACAAAACAAGGTTAGTACTTGGTTCCAAGGAAACAAATTTTTAGAGGGATATTTAGATTTCTGGCTGAGGTAAACACAAAATTCTCTTTTAACGTGATCAAGGTAACGAGGACAAAAGGTGATTATATTCAGCTGAAACAATAATGATAATTAGAAGTGATTAATCTGAAACAAGAATTTCGATATTAGTTCGAGATTTCATGTAACAAGTAATCCACAATATGCACGGTATTCCAATGTAAGCAAGATAATCCAAATTAGGCACAATAATCCGTTAGTTGAGCCCATAGCTAGGTAACACTTCATCACAGGTAGAGAGCACTGCGAAATCCAAGATGGAGTAATTGTGTTTCTGTAGTGAACACTAATCCCTGTATATGTCCGGTTTAGACTGGACACAAACGCTCCCCCAAATTCAAGATGAACGCGGCGGAGACACGGGGAAAGCGAAAAACGAATTTCGAATGCAAAAACAACGCGAAAAGGCAAGAGAAAAAAAAGCAGGAGAACAAAAAGTTCGGAGGCGAAAAGAAAACGCCGAACCGCACGGAGGCGGGAAACGAAGTGCACAAGGCAAAAAGAGCACTGTAAGGTGAGGAGGAGAACTTTGAGGGAAAAGGAACTCCCCAAAAGAAAAGGTGCGCCAAAAAGGGGCACAAAGGGAATGCAAAAAGCAAAAAGGTAGAAAAAAATGCAAACGAGCGCAAAGAGCGCGAGGGTGCCCGGAGACCCAAGAAATCGCAGGAACGTTGGGCGCCAGTTAAGAGGAACTGTTCAATGAACAGTCCTGGTGTCTTGAAAGGAATCAATCTCTTGAGGTAAAAATAAAATTGTTCTGATACATGTCTTTATCCTTTTAGATTCCTGGAGATCTTCTGGAGGTATATCCAAGTAAGGAGTGACACGGTGAGAACACTTTGACTATTTATTGAACAATGTGCAAACTGGGATAAATCCCGTAGACATAGATGGTATCAGAGGTTGCAGCATATGACATGAGATAGCAATGTGAGGTTTCTGGTGATGGCATATATAGAGTCCAGAAACTGTGGTTAAAACAATTGCAAGGATGGACACAAGCGATGTGTTCACCTGAAGAATCAAAATCTCAAGTGTTGGGCTATAGGAAAACATGCCCTTATATATGGTGAGCTGTATGGCTCCTTCAGAGCATTCCCTCCTCCAATGAGGGAATGCTTTGAAGTGTTTAAAGCACTTGCCCTTGCTATGAAGCACATGCTACATCACAGGATTGTGGCGTAGCACCTGCAGCACGGCAGAAGGGTGTGCTGATGACTGTGCTACGAGCACAGCTGTGGGGTCAGTGACCTTACATAGGACCAGTGACCTCCAGATTATAGGTCCAACACATGTAATAGAGCTAAAACATAGAGATTAACCTAAAATAAAGGGCCGAAAAATAATATACGTCTCAGTTTCATTATTGTTCTGTCACCTAGTATCCTGCGACTTTTCAATGTCAGACACTGCCTCTAATAAAACAGAGGAAACCTGTTTCAAGAAGAGAGTTAAGTAAGTTAAGGGGGAGTCCTAAGGTGTGATTTGCACCCAATCCCACCCCACGTAGGTCGTTTAAAAAATCGACGATGGTACATGAAATATACAAATTAGAAACCAGCCCATTCTCTCCTTAAAACTATGAAAAAAAGAAAAAATGCTTACCTAAATCGGCGATTTATTTCCTGGGAGATGGTTTCTTTTTTTCACTTTTAATGTTCCCGCCATGGCACGTTCGGGAATTTCAGGCGAAGGACACGCTGAAAATCGGCCAAAAATCGCCATTGTGATCGACTAGATTATCCTGGAAATTTTCGAAGCCAGGTGCCTATTCGATAAAAATGGCCGTTAGCGCAAAATTCAAATGCGCCTTTCGCCAGAAATTCCCGAACGTGTCATGGAGGGAACATTAAAAGTGAAAAAAAGAAACCATCTCCCAGGGAATAAGTCATCGATTTAGGTAAACGTTTTCTTTCATTTTTTTGTGCATTTTAAGAGAGGCTGGGCTGGTTTCTATTTTTATAATTTCATGTACAAACGTCGATTTTTTGAACGACCTACGTGGGGTGGGATTGGGTGCAAATCGCACCTTAGGACTCCCCCTTAAGCAAACATCCAAATCAAAGCATAATTTATTAATGCGAAGCAAATTATCTTGAGGGGAGCGTGGCAATCTATTGAAAGTAAGATAGAATGGGCTGTGACCAGTTGTACGGCACGTGGTGGTATTGCATGCCCATCGGATTGCAGGTATGCAATCAGCCCAAGCAGTGTGATTTTCGGCCACAGAGCATGGTCTGTGGCCAGTCTGGATTTTAAATCCCTATGCTTCCGTTCAATCGGATTTGCCTGTGGGTGATAAAGTGTAACTGGTTGCAGTTCAAAGCCCATTGTTTCTGCTGCCTGTTTCATAATTGTGGCAAGGAACTGCAGTCCATTGTCACATCGGACCGTTTTTGAAGTGCAATATCGAAAACAAATTTCGTTTATCAAAATTTTACAAATGGTATCGGCTCTAGTGTCAATGACGTGAAAAAGTTCAAGATAGCCAGTGGTAATTTCCGATACTGAAAAAATACACGTGTGTCTAGTGGCCGACTGTGGCAATGGGCCGACAATGTCCACACTCACGTTATCAAAACGTGGATTTACAGGTGGGTTGGTGTAAACTCCACCAGAACATTTATTGTCTGGCATGTATCGAGCACATTTGGTGCAAGAATTAATAAATTTGGTAATTGATTTGTGCATATTTGCCCAAAAATATTTAGAAACAAATCAGGCTTGTTTGCCATTAATACCCTGGTGACCTGATTCCATGTTAGAGTGGTTCCAAGAGATGACACGGTTCTGTAAAGTTTTGGGAATGACCAAACGTGGTCCTTCATCGAGAGAATTTGGAAGAAAACTATATAAAATGGAATCTAAAACTATATAACCGCGACTTAGGAATGTTTTTGCTTCTGGCACGTGATAATTCGCATTGGACTCCAATGTTTCAATAATGTGTGTGCACAATGGATCAAGTAACTGTGCAGAACAAAAATCTGCTGCAGTGATCGGCTACTCATCTGTAAGGAATTGATGTATTAAACCAATTGGTTCGTTTGGTTTGTCTATAAATCTGACAACATATCGGCAACAACATTAAGTTGACCAGAAACGTATTCGATATCGACTACATAATTTTGAACAGATAATGCCCACCAGGCAATGCGTCCCTGGGGCTGATTTAAGGTAATTAATCACCGGAGGGGCCTATGGTCGGAATGCACTATAAAAGGAATCCCATCCAAGTATCCAAAACATTTTTTAATATCCCATATGACTGCAAGAGCTTCTTTTTCTGTGACAGAAAAAAAAAATTTTGGTAAATAATTTTGACGCGTATTCGATGACACTGTATGGAGGGTCATCTTCCTGAACTAATAAGGCACCCATAGCATCCTAACTTGCGTCAGTGAAAAGGCAAAAACTTTGGGAAAAATCAGGCTGTTTGAGAATTGGAGCCTGACATAGTCTGTCTTGTAGTAAATTAAATGCGAATTGGCAGGAAACATCAAAATCAAATGAGACATCTTTGCGTAATAATGCGTAAAGACGTGATGCAATTTTAGCCAAATTTGGAATAAATTTCGAAAACCATCGACAAGATAAAACGAAAGATTTCACCTGTTTGGCATCTTTAGGCATCAACGCGGTCATTAAAAAAACTACATTTCTTACATTTTAGTGAGAAACCGTATTTGTGAATTAATCGGAAAACCTCTTTCATGTCAGCGAGATGTTTCTGGAACTAATCAGTGGATCATCCTGGTAAATTTTGTTGTGGATTTTGGCAAGTGAGACATCGTTTCGTCCACTACATGCTTACAAAGGGCTGCTGAATTCCGAGCGCCTATTGGCATCCGCGTATAACTTAAAGTCCAGAGAGGAGTAATGGTTGAAAAATACTTTTGGCGCTGATCTGCGATCGGAATTTGCCAATAACAGGTAGTTAAATCCATTGCGGACATGAATTGTGCTCCCTGCATTTCTGCTAAAATGCTAGCGATGCGTGGCAATGGATACGTATCAGGAATTGTGATGCGATTGAGCGCGCGGAAGTCAATGACCATGCACAAATCATTCGAGTCGTCACGCTTAGCGACGAGAAGAGAAGGTGCTGCCCAATGGGACGTTGTGGGAACTAAAAATTTCTTTTGAAGCAATATGGAAATCTTCTCCGCAAGTTGTTTCTTGCGTTTCGGTGAGTAATTGTATAATTTAACAAATTGTGGCTTAGAAACAGGAATAATTTCGATTTCCTGTGGTTTGACATTAGCTGGTGTCTGTGTCTCACAAAAAACATGTTTGTTTTGAATTAAAAGCAAATTCACCTCCCTTCTCTCCGCAGGCGTGAGATGACGTCCTTCGATGTCACGTAAAATAACGTCCTCATCACGAATGGCAGTGGTGAAAGCCAACAATTGAAAAGAATTTTTTCCGTAATATAAGTGGGAATGATCATGATAGGAAGAGGAAATTACTTTTACAAATTGTGATTGGCAAGGTGATGTTGAAGGTATCAACTTCACGCATTTGTTGATCTGCCATCTGTGCAAAACGCGTACTACGTTCTAATTCAAAATTATTTTTATTCAACAAGTTGTAAAGTGCGCTGCCACCATGGGTAGAATTTGCTCCACCATCGAGAATGGCTTGATATGGATGATTAGCAATTTGGCAACTTATCATCATTAGATCTTAGTTTAAACCTTCGTTCAAGGCGTCAAAATAGTTGAGTTTGACAGGTTCGGCAGGTGTCGGATGATTATTCTTGGTTTTATATTTGGCCGCTCTGGCCAATTGACCACATTCATGTGGGTATTTGTCTGAAGTGAAATTAGGGTGTCCACAAATATAGCAAAATATATTGTCTTTAGGACTGTTATTGTCAAGCTTAGAGGATGGTTTCGGATTATTTTCCGATTTGGTTTAATAATCTGGTAGGAGGTGTTGCTCTGCAGACCACTTAGGTGTTCGTGCAGCTCTTAAATATATTAGGTTCTAAAATTTGTACTTAGCACTTTCCATTTCTATTTCAGGTCATCCATGGATTCGAACTGCAGCCTTCCAGAGTACTCCTAGGTATTTAAAGTCGAAGTTTCGGGTATTCCAGTTGATGTTTCAGAAATAAATTGGTAAGTTCAGACAACTTTATATTAGATGCAAACTTTTATATTCCTTTTAGATACTTTTATTTTCTGGTTGGATTCCAAACCATCATACGCGTGATAAAAAAATATGTTTCAAGTTAAAAAATTTAATCTGCATTGAGCTTGGCAAAGGAATTTTCTATATCAAAAACTTGGTTGAAATCCAGTCACAAAATCGGACATAGTGACTGGTAGCTAAGATATAAGTGCATGCCTACAAAGAAAAGTTGAGCCTTTTATACAGAACTGATCGAGGATCAGTTCTGCACCATGGATACAGTCGGCGTGGTAATGTCATGGTAACCCCTTAGTGCAATGGCTAGCCAAAGGCTGCCATTGGTATTTGCATGCTAGTTTAAATTCTATGTTTTTTGGTGAGAGTTGCTAAGCAACTCCTGCAGCAACTTTTGAAGTTTTTTAAAAAAAAGGATTGCATTACATTGGCATAGAATGGTGATATAGTTTTAGCTATGAAGTTAGCAAATGAAAGTAAGAGAAAAATTAGACTATATCCGCCTCAAACCCCCCACATTTTACACAGAAACTTGTGGATGTCAAAATGTCATCCAAAGGCGTAAGAAAAATAAGGGATACCTGTGTCCAAACAAATGATGAACCGATCGATGGTCATGGGCCATATAGTTTAATATCAACATGGTAAGGCACTCAATTGTAACACCATGCACAAATGTACTTGTCTAAGAAGTAAAGAAATCTTATAAAAGTATAACGTGGTGATTGTATATGATTCAAACAATATGCAAGCAGTGGCAGGAATGAATGAACAGCCTATATGTGGCATCAAACTAGATATAAAATAAACAGCAGGCTTATAGAGATTATCGATAAATAATTAACACAACTATGGATTGTAAGCTAAGAAATGGCGCTATATAAGGCCGCCGTTAGTACAAAACTGATGGTGAACACGCAGCGAGTAGCAATATATCAACTGAACCACGGGAACAGAATAAAAGCCCAATAATTATCGAATCTTGACATAGACGGTCCGTAGGGAGAGGAGATTTTAGCCAGAATATTACACACGTTTCGGATTGAAAACAAATATTTTAATTTTTGATCAAAATATGAAATAATTTCGGAATGAAGGAATGACTCACCCACCTCACTTAATCGCCTAGATCCGGACGTGCGGAGGTGGCTTTATCCGAATCTCCATCTAGATCATATTCAAAACTCAGGGAAAGGTTAAAAATGACTGCGTCATCCTGAAATAAACGTAAGGATATTTCATCATCGTCTCTATGCTGTGGCCGTTTATTATTTCCCTGAAGAACGCGGTAAACACGGCCGGTGGTTGGAGATGCGACGACCGGTGATTGCTGGTTGTTGATTGAGGATGATGACCCGTCTCCCCGTTGCTCGGGAATGTCCATCGGATGAGGATCACCCTCGTCGTCGTGCTCCGAATCGACGTCGGAACTCGTGGACGAGGATGAGGATGAAGACGATGAATTCAACGACGACGATGCGGAGTCTGGCATGTCGGCCGACTCGTTTGGCAGGTGTAGGCACGAGGACAAGGTGCAGCATATACTGCAGCTTGTCCTTAGATGGCACCTTAGACTCCGCTGGCATAACGGGGTTGGCCGACGATGGCGCCCCCAACTCGTGCGCGGACGTCTTCACGGAAGAACTGTGATAATGCGGCATTGCGTCAAAATAAATTTCCCGCACCTGGGAAGTGGCTGGATATACCTGCGTGGTCGCTCCTCCCTGGGAGTTGACTGTGACGGAAAGATGGAGCGGTATCGGTGGTTCCGCAATGGTCGTCTCCTCGGAAGGAGCGATCACGCGGACGCTGTCGATGGGAGCGCGCATTGCATCTGGCAGCACCTGTTGATGCGCCTGCTAAGATGCTTCACTGCACAGCACTGGTGTATGGACGGGTGCTGCACTTGCTTCGAAAGCGTTGTCTCGAAGCAAAGAAGAAATGTCCGAAAATGCAGACGGCGTGGCTGGATTAGCATCCAAATTTGCGGACCACCACGACAAAAGTGCGGTGTTGACGTTACCTATCTCAGTTGTGGCACGAAAATGTGGTAACATGTTAGGTGGAAGCTGACAATTTTGGAATAATCTAGCAGCCCGAACTATTTTATAAACCCAGGTTGGAAAATAATTGGTAGCTATAGGATCCCTTGAATCCAATACCTCCACTTCTCTGAAATGTACAAGAGCCAATCGCCTAGCCAAAAAAATGCGCATCATTATATAAGGTATTCCCTGTTGATGTAAATACGGTAATGCCAGAGTTACAAATTTCGAAAATGCTTGTAATGAATGTTTATGTGTGCATGCTAAAATTTGAGCTCTCAAAGTGCGTGCTGAAATTGCATTTATGTAACGCGCTGGAGGTTGAATTGTTTATCCTCGCGTGGTCAAACTGGTAGAATTACGCGTATTTGTGGATTGATTTTGTGTAATTTCGAAATCAGCTGATGGCTGATTTTTATTGCCATTGGGAACTACCTTATTAGCTGGCAAGATTTCTTTGTTGGGATCGTGATGCATAATTACAGCTTGATTGTGGCCTTTATCTCTAGAATTTAATTCAGAAGTTTCCCGATTTTTGTTTCGATTATTTCCAGAAATCTTCGAACCAGACTTGGCAGTGTGATTAGAAACATCAGCTGATGCTCGAGGTTGATTAGGAGAGAGACACTGCAAGCCCACTGAATGTGTATTTAGTGATGGGGACCTCATGCTGTTGTGCATGGTGTCCTCCTCATCCAATGTCTCGGCATCTTTGTGTTCAGTTATTCATTTTAATTGTGGTTTTAGTCGGCCGAAATTACTTTTTACAGGGTTTTGCCTCATAATTTGCTTTTCATCATGTTGCAGTTTATGTTCAACGGATGGCGTCACAGCCATTGCGCTTGAAATTCTACTTTGTTTACAGTTTCTATGACGACGTGTACCAGAGGGCGCCTTAGTGACCGCGTTGAGGGAGGCGCTCAAGGAGGCGTCACCTCGGCGATCATGTGTTGCGGCGGCCATAATGGCCGCCGGTTTGATTATGTTTCTTACAGCGCGCGGTGCTAAATTTGTATTTTTCAATACTTTATCTTCTGAAAGTTCGAAATTTACAGTTTTGGGCTGATTTTTGGGAACTTTTGGATTATGAATACCACCGGACCCTTTGGGTAGCTTACCCCGCGCACGTTTGTGCGTGATTGGTGCCGAATCATCATCTTTTTCAGATGATTTGGTGGGAAATAGGGAGATATTTTTAGAATTGTATATTCCCATGGTTTGATTGCGAAATTCATCCCAGATTTCGTATGTGTTTGGGGAAATAACTTTATGTACGACATACGGACCATCTTTTCAGGGTGCCAGTTTGGCAGAGTATCCTTTTAATTTCGAACTAATGGGATTATGTTTTAATAAAATTTTGTCTCCGACTGAGAATTGGATTGTAGTGGCTTCAGCATTATGCAATGCTCTACGTGTGTCTTACGGTAGCAGTAACCAGAGAGGTTCAACCCAGCCCATAACCTAAGATCACGTAAACCAAAGTTATGGG